>PVJX010002996.1:0-116364 GCA_004027295.1 Dolichotis patagonum | reverse complement strand
AGCTGTTCATGTTGCCAGCCCCACGATTTCCACATGTGTGGCTTCACTGTTTTTAAAAGGTGACTTGAAGTACTCAGGTGTAATTGTCCTTCCTGATGCAGACACACAGAAGGACTCACAATAAGTTGCAATTCTGAAAAGATTTAAAAGAGCAGAAGACAGTCATTCTGTTGATTCCTTCTGGAATTGCTTCCAAAATAGTGAACACTGTGTAAAACTTCAGGGTCCAGAGGAAGCATGCAACCATTTTCTCTCCATTCTGAATCCAAATTGGATCTATTAGGTATGAAGGTACAGAGGGCCCTTAGTTTTGTGTTATGGTCCTTTCCTTGGATCAGGAGAACAATTTCAATGACTGATTTCCTATTTGCGCACACAAAGGGGAGGTAGGTTTGATGTCTCTATCTCACCCCAAGCTGACATATCTTCTGTACATCTCAGAGATGCACCCTCAGGGAGACGGTAATTGTAGGAGCTGAGTTTTGTTTGTGGTATGAGTATTCCATCGAAAATTTGACTTGATTTTCTGACAATACAATACATACTAAGATTTATCATGCTTCATGATCTCAAAAATCTGTCATCTCCAATTATTTTGTGAAATATTAATTACTAGGTTTTAATTATATAAAATAAAGAACAATAATGATTTATTTAAAAACACCTATATTATGTTTAGAACAGAAGTATTGAACACACTTGGTGAGTGAAATCAAAATTTTACAAAAAGCTATCAAATAGAAAGAAAAATAACCTCTAATCTACTTCTATCTAGGACACTCCCTACTAAAAACAAGTGTTTACATATTTAACTTTTGAAGTCTGAATGAGAAAAATATATACACTTGCTTATATAACATATAAACTGGCATAAATGATACAAACATATCCATATAAACCTCTATGCATGTGACTTTTCTTTTTTTTAAGTTACCAAAAGATAATTCATCGTGACTTAGATGTGGCTTATTTCTTTATGAATCTATTCAGGAGTTCTCTCCGTATTAAGATGTATAAAATAAGTCCATACATACTTAATGGCTTAGGGTGTTCTTTCAAATGAATACACATTTAATTTAGCAACTGTTTTCTTGTTGTGTTTTTATATTATTTTTGTAACAGTTTTATTTTGCTATTTCAACAACTCTGGACTGAGTAATCTCAAATCTCTGTCTACCACAGTGTAGTTTTACAAGTTTATCTAAGAGTGGATTCTTCTCAGCATGTGTAATTGCCAGGTCACTTCGTAAATGCACTGTAGGTTTGTTAGGCATTACCAAATTGTGTTCCCAAAATGTTGCCTGATTTTTACTTTCTCCAACAGTATGCAAGAGTTGTTGTATTTCCAGGTCACAGTGCTTTAAGTCCAATAATTTATCTAACTCTCAAAATGGAACAAGCACTTTAAATTATTTTTCCCCTTGTGCACATTTCATCAGTACTAGCATAGCCTAATTTAAAATGCATCACACTCTTAAGTAAAAGTCAGCCGAAGTCAAGCTGTTCGATGTATTCCCATATCTCATTATTTAGTACAGTTTGATCTTGCTCAAAAACAATAACATTTACAAGACTTCCCTATTAATGAAGTTCTAATACATCATAATAAAGGAAACATTCAAATCACTTTGCTTTTGGAGGTGACAGATGAAGAGTCATTAGATAATTTCTCTTCTTAGGAATCACAACTTTACTAAACTTGAAATGTGTATACAATATTTTAAATTTTCAGAAAAAAATAAAGGTTCCTAAGATTTCACTAAATAGACTTATTTCTTTAGCAGTTGTGGCTGGGAAACACAGTTTCTCCAGGAGAGAAACCTACTGTACTTGTAGTCTTCTCTGGTATAAAAGGAGAATGACATTTAGTCTGATTTCCCTTTTGCTTTGTTACTAAGAAGCACACCACCTATTTAGAAGCCCAATCACAGCTGACTTTAAAGGAGTTGGGCATACCAGGGTAGCTTCTCAATGTCTTTTAGGAAGTAGTCAAAATTATGTCAAAGAACAAACACGTTTATGTCATTTGGTTTTTGTTTTGGTTTTTGTTTGGTTTAGCTCAAGTAGAAGAACCTAAAACACAAAGTTGAAGTTCAAAGCAAGAACTGCCAAAATTGCCAAGAGTATGTGAGACTTTCACATTAATCCCTCAAACTGTGATTGCGCATCAGAATGTTGATCAAAATAATTTTATTATTTGTTTACTCATACTCATATCCATAGATTCTGTTATTGTTTTAGTCTTAGTGGTGCTTGCCTTTTGTGACTTTTTAAGAAAATCTCCATTAATTATTTCTTGACATCTAACACTGTTCTCATCTCACTAGATTATGAGTAAAAATTAGAAGCAATCTTCATTAACATCTATACGAGCTGCAACTGCATTTTATGAAACTTCTGTGAATCATTAAGCATCCTACGTTAGTATTTAACAGAATCAGGCATGTGTCTGGAGGCATTCTATCTTCTATCTTTCCCGTGACGTATTCACCAAGGGCTCGCAATAGTCCAGTTCAAGCCACTTGTTTTTCTATCCTGTTCCTCATTTCCTTGACTCTTCAATACATTCAAAGAATGTATTGTTCCTACAAACAGTGCTGAAAGTAGCTTCCATTTACATAAGGAATTTGAGACATATATGACACAGTCTTCCAAATAGCCTTCTTATGTATTAACATAAACATTAAATTTTTTAGGCCTTAATAAAATATGAAGGGCCTTGCAAGAGTTTCTAGGTCTTTCCTGCCCCACAATATGAAGACCAAAATTCTAATAGATTCAGATGCGAAATACCATATGGTGAATAGATCTGTACTTTTATTTATTGCCTATTCTTAGCTTATTTCAGAGAGCACTGAAGCCTGCAACATTACTGATCGCCTAGAGTAAAAATGAAAAATTTGTTAGGGATGCATGAAGAACTGCTTTTCTCATGCTTTTTAATATCTGGTTAGTTATATACTGAGCCCTTGCTGACTGAGGTGCAGTTCTGTGCAAAAGAAGATTGAACCAGAGCTAAGAGACCCGACTTTTCATTTCGGTTCTTGCCAATCAATACTTAATGGACTTGAGACATTATTAAGAAGCCTTGTGGAATCCAGAATATGATTCCCACGAATTTTCCGAATTTCCACAGCACTGAACACAATGATGATACCTGATAGAAGCTCCATAAATGTTTGTTCTAGCAATGAATTAGTTTTACAACAGTTAAGCCAATCTGTGGTTAGAGACCAAAATGCTATTTTAGTGAATTAAAAATATTTTCTTTGGCTACTTACTCTTTTATTTTTATGTGACATATAATTATATATACCATAGACAATAAAATTTGGAAAACATTTGTACTAGCAAAGATTACATGCCAAATTTATACTGTATTTGATTTAATGTTTTGCACCCATAGCTAATAATTAATATAAAAGTAACAGCAGAAGTATAATTATATTTCACAAATCTTTGAATGCTGTCTTACATTCCATGTTACAAATTAACTGTAGCTGATATTTTCTTATTTTAGAGTTTCTAGTGAACATAAAAGCCTGAATAACTAATAATTAGTCGAGATTTGAGGTGTAAATAAGTACTGTTTATAAGTATATTAACTGTTATTTCTGCCTCATGGCATTTACAAGTCTTAGTACTTAGCTTGAAGGTATAAAAGCTATGCAAATATAACCTCATAACTCATGTTCCTAGAAAATACACCTTTGTAAGTACACAATCTGAAGTCAGAGCCAGTAAAAAACACCATTACTGCTATGAGAGAAGTAGCAACAATGATAACTACAGGTAGAGGAACATAACTAGTTCCACACTAGAGTCCTGCAAGAAAGGAAGTGGGGAATAAATAACTGAAATCCTCTCCTCCTCAGCTTGACCTCTTTCTGGATTCAGAGGAAAGAAAAGCATGTCGAGGCACCGTGTGGAGAACGGCATCCTGGAGAAGGGTCTAAAGTGAGTTTGGGGGAGAAAAAGAGACTCTGGCACCAACATCACTCTTGGAAAATATGAGCTTACAAACCACATGTTCTGGAGAAACAAACAATTGTGTATATGTGTGTACTGGCAAGTATACGTGCATATATAAACATGAAAAGAAATGGAAAAATATTACCTCTGATGTTAAGCAGAAACTGACATGTGGTCTCAGGAGAAAGCTTAGACTGAACCATATGAAACTCCTTTTTATAAGGTAAAGAAAGCTTGAATGGTGATCAAATATCAGTAACGTTCAGCCTACTACTTATTTCTTTGACTATATCATACAAGAGTACGAACTAGCTATGAATGAAGGTTTCAGTGACCAGAAATTCTGTAAACAGGAATGACAAAGGGGTAACACCACTGTCACTGTATCAGTGTTTGGCATAAAATTTGAAAACAATAGAGGTATTGTTCAAGTTCTGCCACTGCATAGAAGAGAACAAATATCCTCACCTCTCCATCTGTTTCTTCTCTTGCTTGATGATTAACAAGCACATTGGCAAAGCACAGTGGATTTTGAACAAATACTTGCTGTGGGAATAACTAGATGATCTCTAAGGTCATTTACATTTCTAATTTTCTGTGAGCATAGGTACAAAGGTATTCTTAATATATGCCATATGTGACCGATGAAGAAAATAGGTGTAAAAAGTTCAACTGCTCGACGTTAAATGCAGTCCCTCTGCATATTTTCTTCCAGGATTATGAGTATGTACTTCACAGGGCTGACCAGCCACCATTTTATTAGTGTGAGGCTCAATGGTTGTACCTTCTATAAGCCACCACTCTGAAAAAAGTATTTGAGAAAAATCAACCACCCTTTCACCACTACAGCAGTGTACAAAATGCTTAGAAAACATGTGCTGAAACAAAGTCGAGTTCACAAGCTTGGGCATTCAATGCAATTGGTGGGGGGCTTATTTTAAATACTTGGAAAGGTAGTTTCATGTAACTGGACTATAAGCTCTATGAGAGTGGAGATTCTATTTTCTTTTCCTCCACTGAATGTCTAGTGTCCAGAATAAGCTGGCACTTAATATAGCTTCTCAAATAAATTATATTAATAAGTGACCCTCATTTTTTTTAATCCAAATAACCGATGATATACACACTGGTCATAGAAACAATGAATGAGCCAAGTATGGAGAAGGTTTACCCAAGTTGTACAGGGCAGACTTATGGTTCAGTGCTAGAAAATGTGTGTAACATGGCTGGGGACTGGTTTTCTCCTGGCCCTATAATGTGATGTTTATTATGTTGGCATCTGGATATACTAAAATCAGCATTTACACAGCTCTGGTAAGGGGTCATAGATCAAGAACTCAGAGATCAATTACCTAAGGCCAAGAGGCCTAATGAAGGCAAAGGTGCCTAAGCCTATGGTCAGCAAGGAAACCACAGAAGAGAGAGTCATCTGCTCCAGGCTGAAAGGAAGGCTGCTCTTTACACGGTCAGCCTGAAAAGGATGAACTTGGGGACCAAAGTTCCACTTGTTTTACCAAACAGACTAAATCTGGATCCTAGAAGACATAGGCAAAACTAATAAATAAGCATATTCTGTTTTGTCCAACATGTTGTAAATAGTTACTAGCCAATATTTATTTTGAAAAACACTTTGCAGTTAATATTAAAATTAATAGTCATTTCAAAATATTCATTCTTGTCTGTTCATGTATGTGAACATGAGTCAGTTTCTTAGTCTTTCTAATCAGTTTTATCTGTAAAATAAGAATAATAACAATAGTAACAAGAATACTCCTTATATGGATGCTGACAGAAATAGAAAATTCCCTTAACATGTGTTGCACAGAGCTTTGAATATGTTAAATATTCAAAAACATATTTAATAGCTCCTATTAGTGATATCTTACTATAATAATTTTCTATAGCCTAGAAATTCTGTTTCCAAGTTTTTCTAACTACTTAATATGAGATAAAGGCTAACCTATTAAATTTTCTTTTATGTTTCTTAAACATCTGGTATTTGATATTAGTCTCCTGAGGAAAAAAACAGGAAGTATGTATGATAAGGACAAACATGTAAACACAAACTAAAACCAGTATCTTTACTGATAGGTAAATTATAAACACACATCCTCTTTTTTAGACTTTCCTCAAGTTTGCTTTGCAATTTGCCAAGAAAGAAGTGTAATTCTTGTTATGTTTCTCTTATTTAAAGGAATTCTGTGTTACACTCTATAAATGGAGTAAACCCAGGACTGATCCAGTTTCTGAAATATTAAGCTCTTTGCTCTCTGTATTTTGTTCACAGATGTCTTTAGAAACATCAATCACAACAGAAGTAGATCTTAGTCAACAAATACATAACACGGAGACAAAACTCCCTAGACTATTCAGACGTACTCGAATGATACAATTTGGGGATTTGTATATACTTTGAATATATTGAATCTTAATACATTTTAACCTACATTTTATGCAAATAGCATTGGACACAATTACTTTGAGAAAATGTATATTATAAACACATAAAGATAGTACTACTAATAATTCTAGCATAATTAAGGTAACTCAATAATTTCTCAGGATCAGATATTATACTATTACTACCTATATGTCTCTGACATCATAATTTCCTCTTTATGGTTTCAGAATACCTTTGAATGCTATGTCCCTATACGGCTACAGCAAATTAGAAGTGCAAATGGCATAGTACCACGATACTGTACGAAAAGAATGTCTTGCATTTTGTTATAGGAAATGAGATGTAGGCCATGTTCTGATTTAAGAGGAGACATAATCTAACCCTTAAAAATGACCAGATCAGTGACACAGTAGTGTGTTTTAAACGCATAGTCATAGTTTAAAATTTTCACCAACTAACCAACCCATCAATCAAATGCCTACTGAACACTCAGGAAAGGCAAGCCATAAATATTCTCTTTTCTGTTCCTTTTCAGAAGTATCAAAGTCATGCAATCCTACAAAAACAATTTTTCCCAGGGACTCCTCTATGTTTTGACCATGACAACATAAAAACCTTGGATTCTGAACATTATCCTTGGTAATAAAAGCAATGTCTAGACTACTACTTCAATTTTCTTGCCCTATGATTTCACTGCAATGACCAAACAGCATGAAAGATTGTTTTATTACTTTATGACAGCTTAATTTTCCTTTGATATTTTTCTGCATGAATTTTCCAGGGGAAAGAAAATTTTTTCAGCAAAGAAAATGGTTTACTACTTCGGCAAGGCCCAAGATGAATAATTTGGTGTAAATTAATGAGCATCATTAATAACAATTTGAAACACAACTTCTAACAAATATTAATACACACAGTGTGACAAATATCACAATAAAGTAGTTGCCTAAGCCCACCCGCCAGGAAAATAAGTTAATCTCTTGATTAATATGAAACTTCTTCCTCAGGCACATTTTCTAGACTAAACCATGAAATATTACTAATAAAATTTACATCAGAATAACTAATGACTTACTAGAATTCCATACTAGTGAGTCTAATTCTTTTTAAATATATTGATGCCAATCCCAATTTAAATGCAAGATAAAGTCACAGGGAGGTCATTGCCTTCATTTAAAAAAAACACACACATTAACATACCTCTTTTTTAAGAGCAAGTCAAAACACAACTCAACCTATGAGGCTATTTTCTGGCCTCATCTTACACACTTTCAACTTGCCTGTCTTCTACCTTGTTTGAAGATAAATGTAAATTTGTATTACATATCAGAGTTTTCATATGTGACTCCCGGAGTAAAATAAGATCATAGATAGCACTGAGGCTAGTAGTCTCTGTTGTCAAAACGAATTACAGTGAGGGCTCAAGATGCAAATAGCAGAAATAGGTGAGGATCATCAAAATATATCAGAAAAGATTTTCGATTAGGAAACTGAGCAAACAGTATTACTGAATCATCTTGTCTTGAGGATTATTCTCTCCCATTGGCCAGCAATATGATTGGAATCTGTCAGGGTCAAGTTAAACTAAGCAGCACTGTAACACCAAAGTCCAATTCTAATACATTGAGGACACCGCAGTGCGAGTCAGAAGTCAGTCACCACCTGAGGAGAGTTCCTGACAGGGTGTCTTGGCTCCCAACCTTAGCTAGTTAAGCATATCATTAGCCTAATACCTCTGACCTCTATGCTTCCTAAACAACTAAAGAATTAACCAGTTAATTGAGCCAAAAGAGGAAGGATTTTTATAGAGCTAAAAATTTGCCTTCCTCCAACATGTTTATTGAGTGATTAAAGTTTTGAATGATTTCTTCCTATTCTTGTCTGAATTTTAACCTCTGATGATAACCCGTTTCTTTCTCAGAATTTAAGCCAGTTCATTTCAAGTGAAATTTAAAAGACTATTTCTGTAAAGGTCTTCTTCAATGTTCTTCAGCCTTCTTTCATATCTCTTGTACTTTCCAAATTATATATATGCAATTTTTGAATGACATGAATCATTTTGCAGAAGTGTAATACAGTCTAACCCTGGCTTTAGGGTTTTCACATGAGTACATTGCTTCCGTTAAAACTGTCTGCATGTCCCTGCATAGCAGTCCTACATTTGAACTTCCTGCTCATTTGAAACTGCTACTCCAATGCCTTTGAATTCACAGAGGATGAGTAAGAAGCCAGTTAGATCTTTTGATCTACTTTTATCGTATACATTTATCATATACATTAAGTATTTAGGGAAAATGATTCATGGCACCCAGTAATGCCCCAGTCATTTTCAGTAAATTAGGGTGGTAGTCATTACTTTAAAAATACTGTTGAGATCTGGTACGACTCAGAGGCTGACAGTCATGAGATAACTGCTATCTCTGGCTACACAGTGAATGTAAGATAGATTTAAGAGCTTAAATTCTAAGTAGTAGAAAGAATTCAAGAGATGTAACAGTGAAAACTATCAAAGTACAAGTGTTCTTTTTCTTCCCCTTCTAGGAATGAAGGACACAGGTTTGTTTGGAAACAAGAATCCTTATTATGATGTGTGGGGTAGTAAGTAAGTTGGAGAGAGAAGAGTAAACAAAATCACCAATAGAGAGAGGTTATGCAGGGTAGTGTGTTGCTGAGCTAGAGGGAGTAATAGACAGAAGAGGGTTACAAAACAGAATTTGGTAGAAATTTGTGTGTTGAATAAGACTTTACCACCATTTTGTCTAAAACTCCTGCAAGTCTGCCCCCTCAAAACCAATAAATAAAAAAATTATTTAAAAATCTAATTTATTTTTCAATGTTTCTGGAACCAGGTATGTCACTGTTGTGGGTAGATATTTTGATTTTTTTGCTTCATGCAGCATAATGTTCCACATTCTCTGAAAGGGTCATTTTGCCCAGGTCCCCTGCCATGGCTGGCTCAGTCCCCTGTGGCTGGATCCAGTTCTACTACCTGAGTTGGCTGCTGGGTACCCTCCTGGGAGGATGCTGGGGTCACTATAGCCAAACAAAATCAGATTTAGAGAAAAAACACACGAAGTTTCCTTAAGCAATGAAGTTTAACTCAAGAGAATTCATTCAATTTTGTGGATCTGGAGTGAAAAGTGACAAAAATTCAAGGCCACCATTATCCATCAAATGATTTGCAATTCAGGTTTTCAACACTGTTCTTCTTCACATTTCACCTACTCTCCAACTCACTCATTTTGCAGAGATTGCTGATCTTTAGTCAGCATTTTCTTCTGGTCCTTAAATCTAGTTTTGCTTTCCCAAGTCATTTAAAATGCCCACTGTTTCCATGAGTCCCAGAAGTTTGAGTTGACATTAAGATGCATGTTTCTGACTAGACATTTTCAAAGCTGAATTAAGTCTTTAGGTCTTTTTTTTCCTTCACAGTTTTGCTCCTACTGCAAGCTTTCTATATAATTAACGAATTTTCACCCACCAACAGCTTAAAATGTTTCAATAGCTTACAAATAGCAAAGCCCTCTATTAAAATTTGTCAAAATATAAAACTTTCATTAATTAAGAACTCATGGTATAGCTGTCATATTTTTCCATTTTGCTCTCAGCATAAAACATGAGCCATTTTATCAATAAATTGTATAATTGCAAAATTTTAAATATCACTTTGTGGGTGGCACATTGCATTTTATTGCAGCCTACTGTACTTACAGTTTAAAGTTCTTTCCCTTAAATACACAAAGCTATTCTAAAATTGACTGTTGACTGACCCATACTAGATATAAAAACAGAAGCATAAAATACTGAACTGAAGAAGACAAATCAGGTATAACTAGTTTACTTACGCATGTCATCTCTTCCCTCTTCTGAACTCTGTATTTAGATTCAAAGTAAACTTTCTTGGTTCTGCAATATTTGGAACACAAGGATATAAACAGTGGTGCCTTTACACTTGAAAGATAAATAAAATACTGTATCTAAACCCTGCCTATGAAAAATATTTCAAGTCTAGTTGTGACATTGTTAGAATTCAGTGGTATTAATCATATCACCACAACCTTCGAAAATAGGAAGGGAAAGAAAAAACCACCTATATTTATTGTTTTAAATTTTGTGATCAATAAGAGATGGTAAGATACTCCCGTAGTTACAATTTACTAGCATGAGGAAACATTAGCGGGGAAAGTAACCTGTGTTCCCCAGCAATCCACAGTGTCTGGCCTTGACTGGGAGAACTGTGAGTGAGGCTTAGTAGCAAGGAACCTGGCCTAAATCATAAAGATGTGCAGGGCAAGAAGAGTCCAAGGTAACAGGATGTCACAAGAAAGGAGAGCGGTTCTTAGCGGGTTGTTTTTAGATTTCACACACTCTACTTTTCTTCAGGTTTTATGTCCAGAGCTTAAACAATACTAAACAGAATCTAGTATTGAAAATGGTCAAGTATTATGAAAAATTTATAAAATAAAGAAAGTTGTTGACTACTGAAGTGATAAAACTAATTGCTTTTGTTCTATTTATTCCAGTTGTGGAAAGCACAAAGGGATTCTTAGCCTATGGGCAGGGCCGGGACTGGAACAAGGGGATGTGACACCTCTAAGTGCATTAGCAGCAAGAGGAGGAATACAAATAGCGCTGGGCTTGGTATCCCCCACTGGGCATGGCCCCTCATCACAGATGTGGACAGGCACAGTAACTGCCTCCACTGCACAGCGCTCCAGGGGCGGGGCACCTTAGGTGTGTAGGACCCACGGGGCACATCGGCGACAGATAACCACCGGGCCGCAACTGAGAGGAGTGTGTCCATGAGCACACAGGATACACCTTCTAAAACACAGGGAATTTTGGGACATCACAGTGACGGGAATGTTTACTGAAATATAATAAACAGGAGACAAACGTTAGATTTATGTCACAAGAAGAATAAATATGATACTTATTTAGGATACACTGAAAGAAAGTACAGCATCTGTTTAAATAGTTGAGTTTTTGCTCTGATTGGGCAGTGGGCACACAGCAATAGGTGTCACTATGCCAACCAAGTAGCATCTTGTAAAATGAACTGTCTCTTGTCCCATATACTATTTTTGAATGTCTCCTATGATACACATGTGGATGAAAGGCCTGTTGGTAATTACAGTATTTTAAACTACAACTTGCCTCAATTTTACATTTAAGCTTATTTTTCTCAGTATTAATATACAATGAGTTTTGCAGGTATTCAAGTCCATGGTCAAGCAAGGAAACACTGAGCTATGTTTCATTTGTGACTTTCCCAAGAATTGTTTGTCATCTTAGACAGGCGTATCACAACAGCAATGCAGCCCACAGAATATTCCCTATGATACAACCACACTAGTCTGAATTTCTAGTTGTCACATTTGTGTGATTCTAAATATTATGAGTGCAAACATTTGAGTATTTTGCTACATTCTGATGTCATCATGCATAACCACTTGCACATTTAAATATAAGTTGTAACATTATAAATGTTTTCTCTTCTATGTTGTTTATGTTGTAGTTGGAATATTAGATTGCTTTGTTGAAATTGGGTATATGGGTGATTTGTAGATATTTCATTCCATATCAACCAGGGTTAACAAATATATCTATTATTTTAAAAGAGACATGCTTCAAGATGACCAGAAGTGATCAGTAATAGCATTGTAAGGTGAAGGGGTCTGAAAATAACCAGTGTAGGGAGGAATAAATAAACTTGAGGATCCAAATTTATAAGTCCTGAAAAACATGGATCTCAGGAAACTGGATGAAAGCAATTAGCTACCAATGATCAACTATTACTTATAGAGGTGTGTACAGAAATGACAATAACAGCACAATATGTGTCTATGCATTGTCTCGAGCAATCTAAATATATTAACTTATCCTCTCCTCTCACCACCTCTACAAGTCACAAGTATCTCTGTGTTATAGACAGAAAGCAGACATGGAGAAGGCACGAGTTTTGTCCAAGAACACTGGGCTATGAAGTGGCCCCAATGGGATCTGCACGTGGCGCCTGGCTCATACTGCACCTTCTACTGTGCTCCCACAGCTGTGTGATCAGGTCCGGCCAATGACCAATATGGAAAACGGTTTCCAGAACCATTAATGCCATCAAAATAATGTATTTCCCATAAAACATAATTTGATTCTATATTCATGTATCGCACATTCTCAGAGTGGTGCTTTACAACCCAGTTTAGCAGCACAATTAGTGAATTCTAGCAACTATCATGTAACCCTTCAAAAATCAGCTTCAAAAAGCCAGGACAACTGATTCTTGATCCTTCCCATTGGCTCAAGGAGGAATCATTACCACTCTAGAGGCCCAGACCTATGGCCTTGGCTATACCACATCTGCCTCAAGCCAACCCTAGGTGTGTAAGTATGAGATGTATTGTGGTAAATTTTGGGCAATGTCTAGAAATTTTGCACTGTTTATAGTGCACATCAAAAATGGGAAATAAAAGAAAGGATAATGAGGACCATGAAGACAAAGCATGCTGGTGAATGCTGGGAATTGGAGCTCTGACTCTCCAAAGGTTGACAAGTCCCATCTGCTGTTGAGTTCACTCACAACTGTTCACCACTACAAATGAAATGAAACAAAACAAACTAGAGTAGAAGAGGACAGGATAGGATAGGACAGGAAAGGACAGGACAGGACAGGACAGATAAGAATCTGCTGCTCTCTAGTTTTGTAGCCCAGGTGCTTCCCATGTAGTCGCCAAAAAAGGTGTGAAGGTATCCAGACCATAAAAGGATATATAGGGTTAAAAGAATGATTGCCATTCTTTCTGGGGTAGAAATCTCAATACAGTCTTAATTTGTACTTCTCTGGTAGCCAGTGATGATGAACATTTTTTCATGTACTTGTTGGCCATTTGTATCTTTTTGAGAAGTATCTATCACATTAGAAACACTATAATATAGTAAAATAAAAGAAAGATAAGTAGGAAGCAGTGAGAGGTTCACATACTTCCCCAAATTATATGCTCTGTTGTTTTAAGATATTTCAATATATATGCTAATTTGTTTCATTTATACTAACAGTTTACCTTAGCTCATTGAAAAGAAAAGTGCTATTATCTGTTTCTTTTTTGTAAGATTCTCTTCAGGTTATGTATTATACTGAGTAATTACTTTAAATATAATGATACACTGTAATATTTATTACTATTTTCTTATTATTTGGTTATGAAATTTTTTTCTTAAAATATAAAGAAAATAGATTAAAGGATGAAGTGTGCAAAGCGTTTCACAGAGTCAGATATATGATAAGTACAAAATTAATATTATACCTTTCTATTGTTGCAGGGGAATTTTTTTATAAAGATCCTGGGGTATAAATCATAAAGCCCCACTGTACTTACATATAAAACAATCTGCAAATTAATGTGAGTTCTATTTAATGGTCATACTTAATCTCCAACCTTAAGTCATATTTACTTATTTCTTTCTATATCAGAATGCCTCTAAGAAGAACCATATATATTGTGAATGTTTTCTATCAATGTAGAAAATTGAAAAATTTATTTAATTTTTCTCCACAAATCAATTTAGAAAAATCCTGTATAATATAGAAATACCTTATAGATGCTCCCTAGAGATTTATAATACCTACTCTTACATAAAGCATTTTCATGACAACTCTATAAGAAAAGAATTTTGCAAATCTGAAAAAAGAGACACAAATAAATTAAGTACTTTCCCTAGAATCACAAAACTGTATCTAGTATCCAGGTGGAAGTAGAGTTAGGCATCCTAGACTGTAGGACTCCCGACTTCTACCCTCACTGTAAATGCAGGCTTATAGGTTAGAATTCTTCTCGGTATGTACAGTCTTACAGCTATTAAGAAAAAGACAAGACCAAAGGGCTAGCCCTCTCAGTTAATATGGATTAATTACCTGCTTTTTGTCCTGTTGATGATAAACTGCCCTTTGGAAATGCTACACATTTACTTTTGGGGTGAATGAGTATACAGACACTGGGTTTGCACTGCTGCTATGATTCTATGATGTCTTTAATAAAAAGTGACTCATAAGAAAGGAGAAAGTCCTCTATTTCACCATTAGGTGGTGCTAGGAGAGACTTAAAGAAAACAGTCTTAGAATTTGCTGATGTAATGAATCATAGGGTTTAAAGGTTCACTATGCAATCAGGGCTATGCTTCTCTCCCAGACAGGAATATACCCAAACCATCATTTAAAAGCAAAACATCTTCTAAAGCTACTTCATTATTCAGTTAATTATATTTCTGCCAGGACAGGTGTCCTTTCTAATCACAACTTCAACTGCAAATGAAGGATTCTAAGATTCTGTGTAGGAATATGAATGTATTTCTCTTTATTTATAGTTTGCTACAGCTCTCATTCTGTCTTTATGAATATGTTTTTCAACAGGTTGTGCCAGGTTGAAAAACACTAAATGTTTGTTACAATGTATTAGTCCTAATAAATTCTATTATTACTATGCTTAGAATGAGAAGCTCAAGAGACTAGTCTAAACAAACATTAACCTTCCATAAATAACATGTTTTATAGCACACAATTTATGAGCAGCGTACACTTCAGCTAACGCAGCATGTTGGCACATTTTCATTTTCTAATATGGATGATATGTTATGAACCAAAAGTCATTGCAGGGCCCTGAACTTGTGTGAAAATAAATGAAAAGAGTGTTAAAGACTTCAAACTTACTGACATTGTTTTTCCTCCATAACACTTGTAAATTTGTTGTTTTTCCGTATCTGTCTCTTCCAGGGGAAGGAGACTGAGAGAATGACTGCCTTAAGATTCAACATTCTGTATCTTCTAATACTTACTTAACTCTCTGTTTTTTAGTCTATCTCCCCTTACTTCTTCCCTCCTTTCTTCCTGCCTCCTCTCTGTCTTTTAAATGAATAGATCTTAAAGTGCATAAATGTGCAAATGAAAATCATAGCACCATCGAGTTCTATTTTACATATTAAGTTTGCTCACAGGTAAGTGTCACAATGAATTTTCACCACCCAGCAGCTGTATGCTGGAACCTAGTTGTGTCCTGCAGCGTTACACTCTGATTCTGTAATCCTGAAGGGGGCTTAAAGATATAAAGTGTGACCATTGCTGTACAAAGTTTCTCATCTTCAAAAAGCAATATTTACCAGCATCTTACTGAGACTTCAGATTAACTCCTAATGTACCTGTTGTGCCCACAGTGACGGAGAAAGCGTTTTAATGGGGAAAATATCACAATCCCTGCTTGGGTTTGCCAAGTGGACAAAGAATTATGTAGTTTCCAACTAACAGGTAACTGATAATCTGATAATATTTTTTTTCACTTTTGAAAGAACAAAACAAGGCTATGCTATCATTTTTTTTTTAAATCTTCATTTGATTTTGCCTGGGATGAGTTAGATATTTGTGGTTCCCAGGCAGAGCTGTGAATTTTATGGGTAGATTAGTCTGCATGGGTAACCAGGGCATATGCTTGATTCAACAGTTTCCAGAGATACGATAGCATCTAAATTCTCATCAGTAGCTTTTCATTTGAGTTAACGTATGTCCTATGGAAAAAATGTACACCCAAGAGAGTGCAGCCGCACTCATGGAGTTATCAGACTAGCCGGCTCTGGGTGGCTGAGGCACCACCTGGAAGCCAAATCTCTCTAGAAACAAGCGCAGGGATCTGGATAGCTGGAAGCAGAATCAGAGTTCTTGATGTAAAAAGAGGAAAGAAAGGCTAATAGTCTCTTGCTTTAAAATAATTTCTAGGAAGGTACTAGTACTAGGTACTAGTACTATCTGAAGAATTGCATGGGATTTTATCATACCCAATCAATAAATGTGCATCAAACACATAATAGGTGTCTGCTGTTTCTGTCTAGTATCACTTTCTTCCTTGGGGATCTGGTCGATCGGAACCAAAGGCACCCAATAAAATTACCCATTATAGCACCCTCACTCCTTTTCCCTTTAGTTGTCCCCTAAAGTCATACATTGATATCCTAAGTGGACCCTGTAATAATACTATATTTTGAAATAAGTCCTTTGAAGTGATTGAGGTAAAATGAATTCCTTAGAGTGAGCCCTAAACAAATATGGCTGGTGCCATAAAAAGAGGAAATTTTAGATTAAAGCCATAAAAGATCATATGGGTTTATACTAAGAAGGCAATTATCTATGAGTTGAGAAAAGAGGTCTTGGGGAAAAAGAAAAGTGACTGATATTTTGCTCTCAGACTTTCAGTCTCCAGAACTGTGGGAAATAGGTTCTGTTATTTAAACTACTCAGTCTGTGGTATTTTGCCCTGGCTGCCCTGGCCAATTGATATACTGGCCCTAGGAATAATAGCATCAGCCCAACCACACCTACCCTCCTGGTCACAGTATTGACCACAGTATGCTGGTGACCTACAGACAAACCTAATTTGGAGGAAGGGAAGTGCTATATTCCTAAACTGGGAGTAGCTGGCAGCCTGTCCAACAAGTACGATATATTTCAGGAAGTCAAGCTGAGAAAGAAAGAGAAAGAGAGAGAGAGAGGGAGAGAGAGACAGTTTTGTGACTTTGTCATTGAAAGTAGTTAAGCTTGAAGACAGATCCATCTTAGATTTTTCTAGTTGAACAAAAATAAGTCTTTGTGTGTTAGTTTGAATGGGTTTTGTACTAGCAAATGAAAATGTTCTTATTTAGCTTATATATATATATATATATATATATATATATATATATATATATTTCAGGTAAGATAGAGACACATATCAGGAAATTTATAGTATAAATGGAAATAAGAAATATTTACATATATTACAATGACATATTACATATTACATATTACATATTACATATTACATATTACATATTACATATGTATTACATATTAAATCACAATATTATGTATTAAAGACAATATTACATATTAAATCACAAATTCTAAATGAGTTTTAGTGAAAATAAACAAGAGAAATGTAGCAAAAAGAGAAATCACCGTTTGTTGAAGTGATCTGTAAAGAAATGATACAGAAAGAGGAGGAAAACAGGTGTTTTGGGGGATCAGCAGGAGGAAGGAAAAAAGAGAAGAAAGGAGAGAAGGAGGGAGACTTGCCTTTTACTAACCATAGAAATTCCATTTCTTGTTGCATTACAGGAGACTTCCAAGTATTTTTTTTTTTTTAGGTTAGACTTCAGAGCTTAAGGAAAAAAAATTAACCCAGCATCCACTACAATTTAAATCAAAGCTCTTTCTTTCTGATTTAATTTTTCTGGCTGTACCTCACACAAACTCAACTTTCTTTCACAGGATCCACAGGTAAAATGCACTAAAATACAACAGTCAGCACGAAGTGGCAGATTTATATCCTCCACCCTAGCTGCAGAACCATTAAGATGAAGCAACTGCTCAGAAAACTAATCTATAAAAATAGTGAAAAGTCACTGGATCAATAAACAGAGAGACCTCCCACTATTATCTTCCTGATCCATTCTCTGGCAGTTAGAACTTAGCCTCTCTCAAAAGAAATTGTGAACACATACTTTGAACACTTTTGGGTTGAAACAGTACAAACATACGAACCTGCCTGACAGAATCACTTGTTTATCTCTAGTCCATATATATGAAGATCAACCAACAATATGAGCAAGGTTTCATGTCTTCTGATCAGGCTCTGGGCTACAAAGGTAACCTAGAAGTTGCCACTGTATTATGAATTTGTTAGTATTGTTCTACCTTGCTTATGGTTACTATTAGAACAGCTCTCTAGTTTTTTCATAGATGTGAATATCTCACCCTTTATTGTGGGTAATTAGGACTTGGAGGCATGAGTCAGCAATTTCAACTTCTACTATTCTCTGCCCCATGGAATCTACTCAGTATTGAAATCATTGTGATTAAATGGGTAAATCAGTCTAAGCACTGACAAGACCCCCGATGACTGGCAGAGCTTTCCTGCAGTGGCACTTAACCACTTCATTAGTATGCTTGCTGGTCTATTTATGTCCAACATACAGAAATACTAGAGGGATTATTACACTTTAGGGGTTGTGATTGTGCACAGAATTTAGGTGGTAAAAAGATAAGGCTCCACATTTAGAGAATCTCAGTTCAAAGAAGAGACAAATGAAGACACTCTCCCATAAAGGAGGTTTTCACTAATTACAGTAAGAATATAGAGGAAAGGTAGGGTAAATTCATCTTTGCCAGTAGGTAGACTTCACTCTAAAGGCAGTCTTGAGTCAATCTCTACAAAACTAAATAATTTAAAATTTTTAGTATGAAACATTTGCAAAAACTGTCCCCAGCAACTATTTCTATGTCGGTAGAGTTAGAACACTTATTTTAATTCTTTATATTTGTTTTCCTTAGAATCTCTTTGAAAGAAATGTGTTCTTGACCTACTGTTTGGCTTCTCTCAAGTCAGTGGCTGAAAGACAAATTAATGCTCTATTTCCTGGTGTCTAATTTGTCCAACCAGGCTGATGACTGGATAAAACTCTAGGGAGACATTCTTTTACAAACCACATCTTAAATATTAGGATACTCTGCTGACTTTTCTCTTGAAATACATGCTGATGATGGAGCGGTGAGTCTTCTCTATCTGTACGGAATTCAACAAAAAATCAACTACTACAATTTAGTTCCATTCAGCCTTCAAATGCATAGGAATTCTTCCTAGACTCTTCTATACTGTGAGGGCTAGAAATTGTCTTTTTCTTTTCTTTTGGTAGGTGTTTCATAAATATTTTAGAAAGCAATTGTGAGAGGCTCCTCCAGGGACCACTAGCCAGTTTTCTTATCAATCGTGGTTGAGCTGATAACTGATGGAGCACTGTGACTTTTTTTTCATTTTACCAGTGTAACAAATACATCATTGGAAGAAAGAGCAGTACACTTGTGTTATTTATTACAACCTCTGTTGTGTGGGAGCCAAGATATCAGATTGTAAGATTTTTCTAGGTCAGTGGATCAAGGAAGTGATAAGGAAGTACTTAAGTGGCAAAGTGGCCCACATTTGCTGAGGGAAAATTGTGAATAAAAAATGACTAATGGACTTGGAAAAAGTGGCAGAATTAAAAGTTCCATTAGGGTCACCTGAGTCTTCAGGCTGGCACGGAAGGAGTGAAACCTACCTTAAAGGATATGCATGCTACATGGTAGTGAATTAGTTTAAGCTTTCAGAGTTCTGAGAGATACAAGTGACCAAGCAAGACTGCAGAAGTGGGAAGCTGAAGTGGAAGTGGATGAAAGTCATGGACACGATAAGATCAAAGAGCTATAAGGGTTGCATGTACGGACATCAAAACTGCTAAGAATGATGGCAGAGGAGTGGAGAGGAGGAACATAATGCAGTTGGTACTTCCCTTATTGAATATAATGAATGATCCAAACATTGGTAAATAGCAGCAAGAAAAATAGAAATTGGCAATCCCTCCCAATGCCAGTGGTAAGGTTATAGTAGACAGCCAAGCTTTATTAGACTCTAAGGCTGGCAAAGTTTTCATTCTGTAAGCAAAATGGAAGCTAGCATTACTAGGGACTTGGGGAAATGTAATAATATGAGTTAGTCCCAGAAAGATCAATACCATGTTTTCTCTCAAATATGGAAACAACAACCAAAAAGATGACCTGGAAATGGAAGAAGAATTCTTAGGAGTGGAAAGAAGACTCCAGTCTTCTGGAAATAAGGAGTGAGGAGGGCAAAAGAGGATACAAGGAAGAACAAATGCGATCAAAGTATGATACATGTATTACTGAAATGTCTCACAGAAATCCATGTATTCATATGATTAATATACACTAATGATTACAACGCACATGACAGCTATTTCCCCCACAAAGAGCCATTATGTCCTAAAAAAAATAATACCACATTGTAATTTTTTTTAATGCGCTGAAGGAAAGGAGTATAGAGCAGTATAGAGAAAAGAAGACGGACTAGGTCAAAGAGTCACTGAATTTTCATAGGGCTGAAAGAAAGGGTAGGGATTTTCTTAAGCTTTCCCATATTGTAGACTTGCTGAGAGGCACACTGGCTGTGAAAACTTGGATTTGCCTTGTCCTGTGCTATGTCTTCAGCTCTTCTTATTTTCTGTTGAAGAGTTTTTAAATTTAATTCTAGGCCAAATCCTGAAAAGATACAGATTACCTAGCCTCTTGAGCTCCTGAATTCATTACAGATTTGCTATGTTATATGTTAAATTCCTACAAGTATTTTGTGCTTGACTCTTCTTTCCATATAAAATCTACCCAAGGATCAAGCCACAGCATCAGAAGCCTGGTTACCTGGATCTCCTTGCTTCCAATCCTAGACAAACTTCTGGGCAGATGTAACAGGCTTGTTTCAACTTTTCATGAAAGGGTGGGGATAAAAATTGTTTTGCTACAGTATGGATGAAGACTGAATTACAGAGGTAAGGGTATAACTTAGTCTGAATTAGTTCCACCAGCTTACTTTCTGCTACCACCTTGCTTAACTCAGTCATACTAAAAGAGATGAGAGTTTTACTTGGGGGAAAATATTTTGCATAAAGAGTATAATCATGTGTGGCACAGAAAGCAAGAGTCTTCAGAATGAGAGAACCATCAAGGAGCACCCAGAAACAGACAGAGCATCTGAATTTGAGAACATACAAGCTTTGGCCTTCTCTGCTGAGAATGTTAGACTTGGAATATTTAAAAGTTGTTGTCAGTGCTACTTATGTTAAGTAATTACTAGTGACTGATGTTTTAAAATAACTTCTTTTCATAGTGTATTTTATATTTGATAGTAAATATCTGATATTTTCTGAAGCCCCATCTTTAGATTCAATGCAAGTGCTAAATTTTATCTATTACATCCTTTTTCTTTATGTAGTCACATATTACTTTAAAAATGAACACATAGATCTTCAAATATTCAAAGTGTTATCTTTGAGTACAAATCTTCGTATATTTCAAACTTCATATGTGAGTCAGTGATTAAAACTAAGATAAAACTACAGGAAAGAATGAGTTATGGCCAAAACTTTGGCACACCCTTAACCAGAACTTCTTGGATGGTGATGCGGCACTTAAAAGAACAAAACCAACAATAAACAACCCATCCAAAATAGTTCTCTTATGTTTTCTTTTGTACTTGTAGTTCAAATATGGGAAAGGCATTCTTTTTATTAAAAAAAAACTTGTAAGAAGCACTAACAACAAGTTGGGACTAGCTAAATATCATAAAATGTTTTTTCAAAGGCAAAACATTACATGGCAAGATAAAAATAAATTTTTGTGCTAGCCAGCAAAGTTTCCATGGATGTGTGCTTTTCTCGGTGAGTCACAAGTCTAAGGTCAGGTGCACTGTGGTCAGCTATGGAAGGAACAGACTGTGTTAGCCTTAAATGTTGTCTCCAATCCCTCCCTTGCAACTAGCCCAAACTGTCCTGCCCCTTATGCATGGGTTCCAACTACCTCCACCAGTATCATCATCTTCTTTTCTTAGCACCTTTGTCCCTACCTACTACTGAAGATTAAGCCTGGGACAACAAGCCTTTGTGGAGAAAGGGCTCAGTGGAAACATAGGGTCTCAGCATTGCTGATCACTACCAAATTCAGTATCTTTACAGATCAGTAAACTGAAGCACAACTAGATTTTAAACCTGGCTCAGAATTATACTTTGATCATGTTTCAGAGGTAGATTTTATATGGTATTCTCCAAAACTGCTGGAGACACTTCTCTGTGCAACTTTCATATTTCTGCACATCTTGCAAACAGGCACTAACAAATTTTATTCTGAACCAACTTTACAGAGATATTTATACACAGATACCTTTGAAAAATACAGACAGTACTTTACGTCAGAAAAGGGGGCAAGTTTGCTTTGGCTATTCTAACTAAACTATTATCTTTCTCTGGGCCAAACGTCACTGCCCACTATAAAAGATTCATATTCCCTAAACTTGAGGTTCTTCTTTTGAAATGCACACGATTAAGTACACAAGTGTCACCTAGCTAGGGGATAAACCTGGATTCGGTGGAATGGTGCAAATGTTTGTAGTTTGCCCCCTGCTAGTGTCATAAATAAAAATCTCATTTGTCTAATTCTGGCATCTCAGGTCCTCTGATAACAAGCATAAGTGTGGCAGGATGACTTGGAATCTTCACAGTTTTTAACAGAAACATAAAATTTTGGGAGAAATTAATCATACAAAGAGAAAATCTTGTTTGATTTTTCGAATCTAGGATGATTAAGTTACAATTCTGAGCATTACACATTAGATATGATATAGAATATACTTTATCCTTCAAATAAAATTTATGTATACAAATACACATGCATATATAATTTAATTAAGCTATGAAAAAACCTATGAAATAGATCTTCTTATCTGTACTTACACATTTAAAAGAACAAAAGAACAACAAAAACCTAACAATCCCATGAAGTTGTCACACAGTTAGTAGACAGCAAAGCAAAACTCTCTATTTTCAAAATATGTTCTTTGTCAACCTCCAACTAAAACAGCTTAAAACAGAACAGGCTAGTCTGCCTTTAAATCAAATGTCTACATTATTTAATATTATGCTTAGTTTTATTATCTTACCTTTTAAAAACACCATATACTTAGGTACTGACACATTATTACCTAATCTGAACTCAGTATTAGATATTTGTCATTCATGATAAACAAAAATATTTTTATTCTTATAAATACTGAGTTTATATTATATATGATATGTTCTAGGTAACAACCTACAATAAAAGCTACTGTTTATAAAATGTATCAGAAAATAATGCTGCAGATACATTCATTTAAAGTTACACATCCAGGAAAATTATCTTCAGCTACAGAAAAATAATAGGAGAAATAGTTTTATTGAAAAGACTGTATATGCCACAAAAAATTGTTAGTCACAGAGATAAAAAGAATATTAACATACTGGACAGTGAGAAATGTATCTAGAATTTATAGACATTCTTAAGAATAAGACATGTTTTAAAGCAAAAGAAACAGCCAGGTATGGTGGCACATGGCTGTAATCACAGATCTTGGGAGGCTGAGGTCGGAGGATCATCACAAATTTGAAATCTACCTGGGCTACAAAGTGAGCTCAAGACCAGCCTGAACTGCATAGCAAGACCCTGTCTCAAAAAGATAAATAAATAAATAATAAATGCAAAAGAAGACAGAAATATTTCTTAATTTTAAGAAAGTAAAATATAAATTTGTAAGACTTGTTGGGGTAAATTTTTAAAATCAATAATTGATTTCAAACCATAACCAGATCACCACTGCTACAATTTTCTTCTGCTAACTATGATGCTAAAAACCTTAGTATTGTGAATCAACCATTCTGAAATGTCAGTAATAAAAAGGAAAAGCAGACTGTAAAAACCTATAGACTGTAATCAAAATGCAAACAATTTTTTCAGATTGCCTTAATTAAAGAAACTTTGTATATTCATGTATTCTATTAATGGAAATAGATGATTTTACTTTTCACAAAATATTACTTTATTAAAAAAAAAAGCTATCCCGCTAGAGTTTATCAAAACCCCCCAGAGATTATAATCAGTTATAATTACTATACATAACAATAATTATAGAACCAAATGTATTCAGCTATTTATATGGAAATGCATTTTAAATTGAAAATTGAATTGCTGATTTATTTCTATTTTAATTCCTGGTGAATGGTACTAGAAGACTGTAGTCTTTCCAATGAAACATGCCAAAGGGCTTCATGTTTGGTGTGGAGACCGAACCATACAGAAAAGCTGAAGGGTTACAATACATCTTCAGTTTTCTGATTCTACTGGGAATAAATTATTATAAAACACAAAGTTATGCAGCTCTAAATTTTAACTATGTAATGAAATACTTTCTAAGGGTATAAACTATTAAACAACAAATGAGTTTTAAACACAAAATTTGAGAACTCTTCCACCAATGTGTTTCAAAGCAGGCTATGATTTCATCAGTAAGGGCTTGTTTCACCCATAAATGCTGTGTCCCTCCACTGGTTTTTTCCCACTAAATGAACTTATGTGAAAATTAGAGGTGGTAATTTTGTTTGAAATTCCCAATATCAAGAGTCAAGTTACTCTGTAACCTGTTTCAAACACATGGACAAGTGAGATGATTTTAGAAAGGAAAAAACATACTTTATGATCACAATGATTGAATCATGAAGCAACATTTATTTTTCAAAACATCAAGTTTTATACAACCAAGAGTTACAAAAATATTTTTTCTAAATAGTGCAGAAGTTATTTTAAGCACAAATAGAGTACATAAAAAGTAATATACACCTAGCAAATCAAAAGGTAAAGGTGAGAGAATGAAACAGTGTTATGTTTGTATTACTTATTATCAAGGTCTTCCCCTTGGCAAAATCTGTGGACTGTAGAACGCATGTGATAGTGGAATTGATAAACAAACAGAGCAATAAAACTGCCAGTCAGAGTGCTCGTTAGTTGATGTCTGCTCAGGATACATATGTCACATACATATTCATAATTAACTAAACTAAAGATTACCTGGAAATCTTCTAATTATTTGACATAATCCTTCCTTTCTGCAAAGCTGATACAACTCTGGTAATATATTTATCTGAAAGGAATAAACAAAGATTCTAGTGAGTTAGACAATTGTAAATAGTGAAGCAAAGAAAACACAGAAACACAGAGTTTAAATGTGGAGCTTTCTGGGTATCGTCCACTCCCAATATATAAATCACTACAAGACTGCATTCCAATCCAGAATATGAAAGTGGCTTATTTGATAAAGTGGGGAAAAGCCCTTGGAAATCTTCAAAATATTTGAACATACCCTTGAAAACCTTTTGTGTTTCACATTTGTTAGATATAAGAAGTACTTACTTACGGCAGGTATTTTCACACAAGTAACTTCACAGTAATGCAAAAAAAACAGCACCAGACACCTCAAAGTCAACTAAATTCCACAGTTCCAAAGGCCCTCAGTGATTTTCATCACACCGCTATTCAGTGGTAATTCCATGTTAAATGTATTTCAAAATTTCATATATAGTCTTTATCCTGAAGGGCATAAAGATTATATATGGTTTCATACAAAAAAGTAAGTCATCACAAAACTCTGTTTTAAACATTTAATAAATGTTTTCACATATATATTATAGATATTTTTAGCTTATGAAGAAAAAAGAAAACAATTTTATTCTCATTACAAATGGACTAACTAGCTATCATAAACTAAATTTCAAAAGAAATAGCAAATATGGAAAAGTATTATTAAAGCCACTGAAAAGAAATCTATATAAATTATCTTGGAAATCAAATAATTTTTGAGATATTATCTTTGAATTAATTCATTCTCACCTAATAAAGATTATACTTTCTCCACTGTGTCCTATTAACATCACTAGATACAGAGGACTTAGTTGTGTTGGAGAAAAAGAAATTGGTTGTGGTCCCTTTCCTACACTTGACAGAATTATTATCTTGAACACATTCTGTTTCTTTGTTTTTCTTTCTTTTTTCTTCAATTTCTTTATTTAAAAAAAAGCATTTAGAGCCTTTGATCTCCGAATTGCACTGCTGCTTGTAAAATTTTGATCAAGTCTATAATGAGTTGTGGTTTTAAGAAATGACTCATTTAAAGTGCTTTGAAATGGTACATCAATTAAATCTCTTCCAAAATTTGCGATCTTATTAACCCTCATCATTTATTCAGCAAACTTTCTGCTCCCCAATAATAACTACAGAAGGAATCAATTCAGCCCAGGTCCTACATGATCGAAGTCCAAGCTTCAACAGAATTCACACTTGTGATTCTGTACTGGCAGAATTCATAAACACTGCAATCTGCTGAGAGTTGACAAGAGCACCGAAATATAGTCATTTACCTTCTTCTATATTAAGAATTGAAGAAAAACTATCAGCGTAGCACACTTGCAGTTTTAGGGCTGTTTACATTTCTCAAATTAAAAAAAAAAAAACGAGACAGTTCAGCAACTAGATGTGAAAAATAAGAACATTTAAAAGCGCTTAATTCCTTAATTCAGAATTTTAAAGAAGGACTAGAAGGACAGACAAAGCACTGCAAAAGTTTTAAAAATTTTTTTTAACAACACACAAAGTACAAATTTAGATTCTGAAAAGCTTCAACAGTCAATAACATTGAACTCTTTTCCCTACACAAGGCAAAATCACTCAGTTGCTAGCAACTTAATAGAATCTCTGACAATGATAGCATTCAGACACAGAACCAGTGCTAGGTAAGAAGCATTAAAGGCCTTGGAAGGGCTCAGGTCCATTTCTGACCTCCTAAGACATTCAGAGCCAGTGTGATGCTAACAGCATCTGCAGTTGTGCGGTCATATCCTATACACATGGAAGGGAATAAAAGAATCCTGGTAAAACGGATAATAGTAACTGGACGAATGGGCCAAAACCATACATGTATATACCACAATGATGGCATAGTTGGCAAAAATTTCAAACAGAAACTTGATTGCTGTCATATATAGCTTCATTGAAGACATTGGGCCAGAGAGACTAACTGACTCAGGAGCAACAAAAAAACATGCTTCAAAAAGTCAGAGCCAACCCAAGGGAAGCGACCGTTCTATACTCTCCCATATTTTCCTGCCCCCCCGCCCAATGACTTTGCATGCTCTTTCCTCTGAAGCACATACTTAGAATTCACAGAGTTACAGATGATATAACAAGGATGACATAGGACGCTTGAAATATCACCTCTACGTAAGTCTGAAAATGAACATCAGACCAAGCAGTTAAATTGAGTAGCTCAGCACAAGAGGTGAAAACATTCAAAGTGCATGGGTCATACTGCTGCTATCAACTGACTACATTATGGATTTGATTACTGAACCAGATAATACTGCTACATTCCAGTTCTTTTTGCTTTTACATATATCATAAAATAGAAAATGTTTACACCATTATCAAGTGGAATATCATCAAAATAGTTTTAATATGGATTAGCTGATTTTCATATGATGAGTTTCCCAGCTTAACATTACAATTATTTTTAATAGCCATTTTTAGAGAAATTTTAGGGTAATAGCAAAATTGAGACAAAAACATAGAGATTTCCCATATATCCACTGACCCTATACGTGTACAACTCCTCCAATATGGGCATCCCTTAGCAGAAGGGATTATTTGTTACACTTAAATCTACCTTAGTATTTCATCGACAGCCAAATAATCATTTCTTTCATTTATTTTTTGAGACAGGGTCTTACTATAATAGTGCGAGCTGGTCTCAAATTCAATATGTAGCTCGAGACGATCTTGAACTCACATTTTTTCTGACTCGGCCTCCCAAGTGCAGAAGTTATATACAGGTCACTATGCCCAGCCCAAAAGTTATTTTTAATAAATGCCAATGTTGTATTTGGATTCCTCATACACAAACACATGCATGTGTTTATGTAAAGACTGCTACTTTTCTTTACTTGGCATGAAACCTTTTTTTTTTTTTAAACTGGAAATTGAACCTAGGACCTTTTCTCTAAGCTATATCCTTATTTATTTTGAGGCAGAGTTTTGCTAAGTCACAAAATTGCACAGGCTAAATTCAAAATCTTCCATCCTCTGCCTCTACCTCCCAAAGTGTTCAGGTTATAGGCACACCCCACCACCTTTGAAAGAATTAGATTACATATATAGAATGATAATGGCACTCACACGCTGGTGTATTTCTTACAGATCAAACTGGGAGAAAGAAAATGTCCATCTAAATACACTTCAATTTCAACATCGCTCCAAAATTCAATCTGTAAACCAGGCATGGTGGCACTTGCTTGTCATCCCAGCAGTCAGGAGGCTGAAGCAGGAGGATCACTACAAGTTGAGGCCAGCTTCAGCTACATAGTGAGTTCAAGGGCAGCCAGAACTACAAAGTGAGACCCTATTTCAAAAATAAATAATTTTAAAAACCCTCAGTCTGTAATAATCTACACTTAACTTATCTTACTGCATGTTATCAAAATCAAAGTAAAAATCATTCTTTTGAGGCAGAGTTCATTAATTAAAGGAAAACATGTTAATTATAAGAATTTGAAGGGTTTATAAAACAAAAAATATGAAACCATAGTAATATCATTAACTTCATAAGGAGAGTAGACAATTAAATTGGAAATCTTTATAAAGAATAACAAAGTACCCAAAGGGAAATTTTTCCTGATTGCACAACATTGAAACTGACAAACACATCACACTGTATCCCAGGGGTCTGTTCTTTTTTTCGCATTGTACTTTTTCATGCCTTTTTCTTATCAAAAGCCAGACCTCCTAAGGCTGATCAGTATCATCAGCAAGAAAAAAATTAATGTCAAGAAGTTAGGAGAATTAGCTAGTTAAAAAAGAAAAGTCTTTCCTCCCTCCATCTTTCAAAAAACAAGTTCTATTCCATCAAATTCACCTAAACCTGGAAATGCCCTGTAGTAAGAGCCATTTCAGTAGTTCTCAGCTCTCCACATACTAAAAACAGCATCCTGGTTTTAGGGACTGCTAATCCTACAAATATTTAAAGCTAGAAATGAATCGCTCTGAGTTTGAAATGCCAGCACCCATCTGTTTGAGATGAGATAGGGCCTAAGTTACTAAACTTAGTGTTCCTCAAATAGTGGACCTCACTGCACTTCCAGCATGGAGGCACTAATCCACGTTTAAATTCATGGTACTATCCTCCCAATTAGAGAGTCTCCTGACCATTCATTTCCTGTTACAGATTTTATGACCATTTTCATTAAGCACTAAAATTGCAAAGCTCTAGGGAGATTAGTAATTCTAATTTGAAGAGGTGCCCTTCCTTTGTTCATTCTAAAGACCCAAAAATTCTGAGACATCCCCAAGAAATTTGAAGGAAATTGTCTTTTGGATATTTATGTTGTTTACATAAATAAATAATGGCTCATAAAACTTCAAATTATTCACTCTCCAAAGAGAAAGCCATCTAGATGTATTATTGAGGATTTATGCGTTCTTTGAGTCATCTCATTCGATGAGGTTTAAATGCAATGCCTAAATACTGATTTTTGACAGGTTCTATTGATATGACAGAAAAAAGAAATTTGAAATCCATTCTCTGAGTGTCAGTCTTCTCTGATTTAGTTATTAGCTCTGACGTATCAGACAAGATTCTTAAACCCTCTGTTTTTCAGTCCTCTCATCTGTAAAGAAAACACAAATAAATTTAAAAGTACTTAGAATGGCACTTAGCACACACCAGGATTATATAAGTATCAGCTATCATTGTCGTTTCTGTGTTCTACATATCTTCACCTCAGTAGGGTTGGCTGCAGCTCACCAGCCCTGTTGTCATGGTACTGGTCCAAGCCACCCTATTTCTGACCCACATCATTCTAGTGGGCCAGAAATAATACAGTCATTCAGTTGTAGAAAGAACAAAGGAATACGTGAATAAATAAATGTATGGTTAAACAAATATGAATGACCTGAGAAAGTCAAGAATAAAATTACTGAGGCATTCTGCAAGCAAATCCCCTCATGTTTGGGGCCTCCATCTTGATAAATGGTGTTAGCCTAAATTCAGGGTAAAAGAAATACTCAAGGCAAGAAATTTCTCACAGAGGATTTTTTTCTATTTTTTTTAAAAGAAACTCAGACATGTCCACATTGATAGACACATCTCTTTCTTAAAAATTAATTCCAGGGACTGGAGTTGTAACTCAGTGGTAGAGAGCTTACCTGGCATGCATGAGGCTCTGGTCTCAATCCCCAGTACCACAGCAACAAACAGCAAAAACAAAATACTTTTAAGAAATAATTGTAGAAAGAATGGGAACTAGAAATCACCACTAGAAGAACGGAATAATTATTGTGGTCAAGATCCATTTCTAGAAACTAAAATTCATCTCTGAAAGACTGAGGAGAATTAGAACACTTGCATAGTCTTGAGGTGTCATCTCTCAAGGTGTTTATTAATTACAAGAGAAAAAACAGTAATTCCACAGTAGACATTCACAGCAGCTACCACCACCAAGTGGTGATGAAGAAGGTCAGCATTGCCAGTAATAAGACAAATGGGCATCACACGCCTCTTATATTTTATATTGAGAAGGGCATATCATTTCTGTGGCACACCTTCCCCAACCATTGTTTGAACAATGGTTCAAACACTAAACCATTGTTCAAATACTGAACCATTGTTCAACCATTGTTAAAATTTTTGAACCATTGTTCAAAAATTTCAGGGTCATGAGAGAAAAAAGAATTGAGGAACTGCCAAAGATTGGGAGAGATTATAGAGAAGCCAAAACTACATGTAACAAGATATGTTAGAGTGAATAGTAGAACAGAAAAGGAGTATGAGCTTTATAATTTAGTTAATAGTGTATATCAATGTTAATTTCGTAGCTTGAATGAACGTACCGTGGTTATGGAAAACTTTACAGTAAAGTCAGGGTATACGGACAAGTTTTGTACTATTTTGCAGTTTTTTCTGCAAGTCCAAAACTATTTTGAAATTTTAGGAGATCTCAGCATAACTGCCACTGTATTTACGTTGCTCTTTTTGTTTATTTGACACACACTTCTTACTTCGTCTGTTGTCACTAGCTGTTTTGCTCTGTTTCTCCTCATCACAGATTCTACTGGTGTCCTATGACTCCCATGCAAATTTAAGCTAGCAAGTGCCTTGGAGACTATCCAGGGTCTAATGCCTTCTTATGTGGTGAGAGATGCTGTGGGCTACAGTGTGTAAATAATGTTACCAAAATCATTGAGGTAATGATTTATAGTGTAAGTGTTTACATTAAAAAGCCTAGGAAGGGAAGGATGTTAGAGGTACAGGAAACATATTTGCATGTGACTTTATACTGTATAATTTGTAAACCACTTGTTTTGGAGCCCAAACAAAGTGAAGAACCAAATTGGGTAGAAGCACATTCTCTCTGTTCTGCATCTATGTCCAGTTCACACAGAACTGATGGATTGCAAGGACTTTGAGCACCTGGATAATTTTGTAGCTGTGGCTGGCACCCAGTTCAGGGAGCATATCTTTCACAGGAGTACACTGCAATGTAGATAGAGTGTTCCTCAGGTAATTTTGGTGTAGTGAGCTACAAAAGGATGCTGCAGCAAGACCATGAAAATACTATTTCCAAGAGCATGTGACCTTCTAGGCTGACGGAATCATCAAATGCAGATGATAATTAAATGCAGATGATAAAATTTGAGGAATGGTGTAAGAGAACATGGACATTTAAAGAATGAGCAGACAGAGGCATAAGCACCTGCCTGGCAAGCACAAGGTTGTGAGTTTGATCCCCAGTACAAAAAAAAAAAAAAAAGAATGAGCAGAAAAATGGCTATGAAGAAAAGCACTATAGCTCAGTTTTACAGGAATTTCTTAGCATGTATGAGGTCCTGGGTTTGAGCCCCAGCATAACAAAAAAAGACAAATTCATACAAGCAAGGAAAGTGTTATGGTTTGTGTCTAGATGTCCCCCCCCCAAATCTCACACAGTCATGGGGAGTGGGCTTTTTTGGAGGTAATTGAATCTAGATATTGTGACTCATTCATAGTGCAATGCTAGGATTAAGGTTGGGTGACTGCTGGGTCACTCCCCTGATTGGATTGGTACCACCCTAATCCAAGTAGTCTGGTTAAGATAAAAGGGTCAAAGAGGCTACTTTCTTACTTTTTGCTCTGGCTGATTTTGCTGTTGTCTGCTCCCAAGAACTGCTGCCCCTTTGCCATGTGCTACTCTGCCTTGGAGCCAGGTGAATAGACTGAAACCTCCACAAACTGTGAACTAAATAAATCTTTCTTTCTTTAACTTTGGATGTCAGGTATTTTGTCTGAGCAGTAAGAGAAAAGTAAATAAGACAGAAAGGATGGTTGAAGATGCATAAAGACACCCAAATGACTATGCTCAACTAAATGGCCAAGAAGTATCTAGACTATTTGTTGTAGTCAGGAATTGTACAAAGAACAATTAGAATCGGACATGGAGTTTATAATATTATTTTTATGATGGTTATCCAGAGTTAACACAAGTTAATGCAGGAAATCTATCCACAACACTAAAGACAGAATATTTAGCCAAGGGCCTGAATCAAATAGCAATGTCTCACATGAGTCCAGATGAAAACCCAGAGCTCATGACAATGCCTCCCACCAGTCCAACTGGAGGTCTAGAGCCCACAAGAAGGACTCACACCAGTCTCTTTTACAGATCCGTGTTGGGAAGGCCCAACGGTCAGCAGTGGAAACTAGGAAGTCTATGCCAGCAGGGGGTGGAAACTAGGAAGTCTATGCCAGCAGGGTGAAGGAGCTGTGCTGGTGGGTTGAGGGTTTTATGCTGGAGCCGAGAAGTCACACTCACAACAAAGACCAGGGCTGTCCTGAAAAGCACCACAGCCATCCTCAGTGACACGGAGGCCTCGATCTCCTCCAATGACAAGCACAGTTGAGCACATGCCAGGAAACCAGCATGACGAGTTCATTCTGAAGACCAAGCGGCACACATCTTCCCCTCTGCAGCCAGGAAGCAATGCTTGATGTGAAGACCAGAGCTTCTCCAGGAGAACCAACGGCTCAAACAGCAACACATAGGAGACTCCACAATGCCTCAACACCTCAATGCCCTACATCTTCTCCATGTCTCTATTTATGCTGGCAACTTTCCTCAGGTGAAACATCTATGCTCAGCAGCATGGAGATTCAATTCTACTGGTGTTAAGTTGACCACCAGTCTTTAATCAATGACACTATTCTTGAAAACATATCAAGTAATTATAGCAGGCTACCATAACTCCATTTATATACTTAAAATAACTTGGTTGCCACCTTTTTCACAGACTTGTGATAGGCATCATCTTTCTGTTGCATAGCTCTTAGTTAACTATTCTGAAAGCATTGACAAAAGTTCATACAAACTAGACAGTAAACACTGAGGTGTCAAGTTTTAAAGCTTAATAAGTTATATGGCTTTTATTATCATTTAAGATAAGTTTGAAAAAGCCAGAGCAATGAGAATCAAGTAAAGACTACTTTGAATAAGTAAGTGGCCAACATAGCCACTACTTCATAGGCCACAGAATTCTAGTTACAGCTTGAACATTACTGAATGAAAAACTGTTTGACAGCCCTAGAACTGTGGGAGATTTTGTACACAAAAACTTGTGACTCTTTTATGGTGAAGTATGTAAGGCATGGTGTTATGTTTTGCATTCTGTTTCCTAAACGCTAACAGGGTAAAGGCTTGCCTTTGGCACTACTGGGAAGTGACAGACTCTTTAGAAGGTAGGGCCTATCTGAGGGAAGTTATGTTCACTGGAAGTTTGCCCTTGAAGGTGACATTAAGGCTTTGGTTCCTCCTGTCTCTCTCTCTCTGCTTCCTTGCCATCATGAGGTAAGCAATTTCCTCTACCACATGGTCCTGGCCGTAGTGTGCTACCTCTCCATACGCTCAAAGACCGGAAGGTCAAGCAACCATAGGCCTAAACCCATGAGACTCTGCGCCAAAATAAATCTTTCCTACTTATAAGCTGAATTTTCTTGAGTCCGGTTGTCATAGCAGTAGAAAACTGATTAACACACATGGCCAATTGCAACTCTGTCTGAAGATGTAATTAATGGCTATAATTTTTCAAGACTTTAAAAAAACATTATGGGCCATAAAATTCCATTGTTAATATCTATAGGGATGATAAAATTTGTGCACATTTTTAGACTAGTTACCTTTTGATGTAAACCTAACTGGCACATATCTTCCTTGGATACACAGGGTTTTCCATCAGTTTTTCTTGAAGGCAGGCAAATGAGTAAATCCCAAGTGTCCAGATTATCTAAGAGCAAAAGAATACCGAAAAACAAATTATTTTATTGGATATTTTAAATTATCATTTAATCCCTCAGATTAAAGAATATAATTATCCTAAAACAAACATAATATTTATTCTGAATATATTTAAAAGAAAAAAACTAATTTTCAAAATAACTAACATGCAACTTTTCTAATTTAAGAGGCTAACACTTTATACTTAGCATTGTACTCTAGGAAAAGTTGGATTTTCTGAAGAGTTAAATTTTAAAAGATCCTTTAAAAGATTGCAATTACAGTGCATTAAGTCACCAATTTTATTATAAAGTTTCCTCTGGAGAGTGGAAGGAAAGATTGTGTTGTCTCTTCCTTTAAAGAAGAGAAAGTTGTAACATCAAATAATGATAAGTCAAATTTTTTTTTTTCTGAGCATAGATATTACTACTATTTTTAAAGATCTCAAATCAAGTATATTTTATAAGACTTCTTTCTTACTCCAAAAAAGTTACACTAGACAAAAAAATAAATTAAATGAAATAAAAAAGGCAAGTTTTGTATAGAAAGGATCTCATTATGGACAGCAGAAGCAAGTTAAAATTAGAGTGTAGTGTGAATTGAGGCAATTATTATTTCATCTATTTTATCAAAGGAAAGGCTCTTTATTAATAAATCATAGTAATCTCACAAAATACTCTCAGGTTAGTGAATTCTTGCATAATACCTGAACATTTTAAAATTAATATTTATGAGTATTAATGGATTTATTTTCTTATATACATGTATAAAGCTTGCATATAATTGAGACTTCAAAAAACTTGTTGAATAAATAAATAAAAGTCCCTAATATAATAGACAATAAACACATTACCTCAGGGGGTAAAAGAAAAATACACAGAAGAAATGTACTTCAATTTTTAATATTATAGATGATGTAGAAATAAGTAACTCAAACACAACCAAGGGTGCAGTGTGAAAAGGTCAATGGGCAATGTATAAAAGAATACATTGGCTTGCTTGGGAAATTTTCCCTGCTTTGAAATTCAACTTATAAAGGAAATTTCTGTACACATTGCCTCTGATCAATCTTGAGATAAATGTTCTTCAAGTAACTATTTTAGGCAAGGTCTTACCATTTAGACACTTCTAAAAATTTTAGAAAATAATCAAGCTCTCCAAGTCCCTGTTTTTTCGTATTTCCCAGAATTTCCTACTTGAAAAGCAAGATACTTCCTGTGAAAGGCTTTACAAAAGATAGGATGGATAAGAAAGAAAATCTATAACAATTAGGAATAAAATTTCACTCTCCACCGACAATGTACTTTGTAATTTGACAAGCTCTGTGCTATCTGGACTAGTGATTCCTGGCTTTACTTTTCCTCTTGCTAGAGAAGAAACTTTTCAGCAAACATAAGGATCCAGAAATTTGAACTTCTCTGTTTGCTTGAGATATCCCAAGAATATAAGAAAATAGTTCAAAAGGGCAAAGAGAAACGGAGCAGGACGTGGAGATGAACAAAATCTCATTTATGTGATAGCAGTCAGGCTTTAGGATGAGAAGACAAACCCTGCTCCAAACACCTTCACTGTGAGAAGCAACTTTAGGTCAGTTCCTAGAGCTAACACCAAATAAGTACAATACAATGACTCTAATGCTTTACTTTAAATATAAAGCTTGTTTTTAACTATTCAAAAAAATTATTTAAAGGGAAACACAAAGACTGCCTTTATTCTATATAATTTCTAGCTCAGGGAATACTAAAACCCTAAAAGAAACCTCCTGTCATAAAATTCCCAACTAAATATTTTGAGAACATAAGGACACCCATAGAGAGAGATTTCAAATTAAGGATTTCATTGTATGGGTCTTTAAAAGGTATGTTCTATATTCCTCCAACTCTCAGATTCACCTCCCCTTACATAACCTAGAGTTGACAGAAAGAAATATATATATTTAATGTATAAATGTTTAAAACCAGAAGACATGTTTAAATAATTCAAAGAATTCAATTTATTAGGCCCCCTCAATGAAAAACACATTTTTTAGAAATATGAAAGAAACTGCAAAAGAAGCACAGACAATGACAAAGATTGCCCTCAGCAATCTTTATAAGGGCAATCTATATAAGAAGCCTAAAACATTAAAAAGAATTTAAGATAACTTACAAAGCATCATACAGTTTCGTGACATTCATGAGTATGACCTCTCAACCTTCAAAAAGTTTGATTAATATTTTAAATTAAAAATTAATAATTCAAAATTACTTTATAGGTATAATGCTTCTGCTTAAACTTCCTTTTAAAATGAAGTAAAAGACAGTAAACATTTCAATATATGTCTTCTTAAACTTCTTCACTAATTCTTGCTACTATATTCTGAAAAATGCTAATTGTTTCCACTTAGAGTTCCTACTACATTTACTGAATTCTAGCTCAAGCTCTCAAACCTCTATTTACTGGTCAAACACTTAGTAGATTTCTTCACTTTCTTTACTTTTCTGTCTTTAGCATTAAAAGTCAACTCTCTCCACCAACTTCTGAAGCCTTTCGTTTTCCTTAAGAAAAAGATTTGTTTGTTTCAGGAGAGGTACTACATACTCAAATTTGGCTGAAGAAACCCAAAATCCATGTTGAAATATGTCACCTGGAGCTGCATTCCACTAGCTGAAGGCGTGGACCTCTAGTGGGCCAGTGCCCGGGACCTACAGCAGAAATTGCAAGGTGGATAGTGTTAGTTCTGTTTTTCTATTTTAAGTATTTGCCAAAACACAAATGTCAGAACAATCCACATAAAAGTCCAGATTTCAGCCTTCACGTCGAAACTTGGAAGCTCTCCTAACAATGGGCCCGTGCCCGCAAGGCTGCAAAGGCGAGAGTCAGCGTCGCACGTGTTCTTTGCCTGGCCCTCGCGCCAACTCCACTCTGCATCTAGCAGCAGCAAACTGTCTTTGACCTGGTGAAAAATGCTGCTGTGTCAATTTTCCATGAAGTGATTATTTGGCAAACTGGTATTCCATGTTTTAGCTTTTAATGAACTAGACTCTTTCATTAGCTAAATTTGTTTTGTTGACATAAATTCCGGAAAATTCATATTTGATCACTTGGTGGGAGAAAGGTGGGCATATCCTTTCGATTTCTAGATTTGCCATACTTTTTCTCAAGATTGAAGAAGTTTACTTCAACTCCAAATTCATTTCATTAGCTGTGTTAAAGTTAGCAAGAACAGGAGCATGACCCCTTAAGAGTCTTTGTTCTCGCAGAATATGGAAAAAGCAAGGGTGGTCAGTGGCTGTCTTCTTTGCTTTGTAGCCAGTGGTCGTAGTCAGTGGTTGTGCACAGAACAATTAGAATAAGGGCATGGAGTTTATAATATTATTTTTATGATGGTCACCCAGAGTTAACACAAGAAAATGCAGGAAACCTGTCCACAACACCAAAGACATAGAATATTTAGCCAAGGGCCTGAATCCCACAGCAATGTGCCACCAGTCCAAATGAAAACCCAGAGCTCATGACAATGCCTACCACGAGTCCAACTGGTGGTCTGGAGCACACAAGAAGGACTGACACCAGTCTCTTTTACAGATCCATGCTGGGAAGGCCCAAAGGCCAGCAGTGGAAGCTAGGAAGTCTATGCCAGCAGGGTGAAGGAGCTGTGCTGGTGGGTTGAGGGTTCTACGCTGGAGCCGAGGAGTCACACACACAACAAACACCAGGGCTGTCCTGAAAAGCACCACAGCCATCCTCAGCGACACAGAGGCCCCAAGCTCCTCCGACAACAAGCACAGTCCAGTACATGCCAGGAAGCCAGTGTGATGAGTTCATCCTGGAGACCAAGCAGCACATGTTTCCCCTCCAGAGCCAGGAAGCAATACTTGATGTGAGGACCAGAGCTTCTCCAGGAGAACCTAACGGCTCAAACAACAACACATAGGAGAACCCACAACACCTCAACGCATTAACACACAGCAATGCCTTGCTTCGCCTTCTCCACGTCTCTATGCTGGCAACTTTCCTCAGATGGGACATCTACGCTCAGCACCATGGTGATGCAATCCAGCTGGCGTTAAACGGACCACCAGTTTTTAATCCATAATACTTTGTTAACCCATAATGCTTTGCTAATCCATCACACTTTGTTAATCCGTAACACTTTATCTCTTGCCTCCGAGTGGGATGCTTCAAACCACTCTTGTGTAGGTGGACCTCCTGTCCTTCTCCTTTACGATCTCACTCTGAACTCTATCCACATGAGCTTAACCCAAGGCTGCTGCCACAGTAGTCAATGGCTTATGACAGATTCCATCTGGAATTTAAGAAACATTCTGTTCTGGTACATCTCTTGGTTTGTTCCATCTACAACTGACATTGGAGTGAAAAGGCAATGAGATGTTGAATTGGGGTTTGGGAAGAAAAACATTGAGTGCTAGGAAGAGTATTTGAATACTGGAAGTCTACATTTCATGGTCATATTCTTGGCACGATTATTACTTCAAAACACAGAAAGGCCACAGAGAAACACAGCTGCTGGAGCCTCACTTGTATTCAATTATGCAGCACTTCCAACAGCCCTGTGATGTAGAAACAGCAATAACACATACTTCACAAGGAAGGGAAAGGAGACAGTCACAGGAAAGAATTACCTAGTTTTGGTATTTTTCAGTTGTTGTCTGCCTCACCTATTTTCTTTTGAGCCCTTGGAGGAAAGAATGATTAGAAGAGGTATAACTCAGGTATTTCCCCTTCACACTCCAGTGCAGCATTACATTTTTAACAGTTCTGCTGGGAAATGAAGTTAAATCTTCATAGGCCAAAGGAACTAGTATTCAATTGCAATGTACTCAGATATTTTATATATTAACTTGGCTTCCATCTACTTTGAAAAGAAATCCCTAAAATTTACTTAGCATGTTGCCCTGATGGTTAATATTATTCCTTTTCCTGTCACAGAGAAACAAGCTCCCTGTTAGACTAGCCAAGGTCTTAAATAGAGGGGTCAGAGGGCATAACGTTAAGGAAAACAGGATGTAGATGTTCCATCCTCCATCTCAAAATTACAAAAACATGAATACTCTACAGGCATCTCCCCAAAAACTATGAAAAAAAACCCTGCTGATAACATCAGTCAGCAGACCGCCATAGTGTTTGCCCTGGAAATGATGAAGACTAGAGACAACTCCAGAACACAGGGCAAGGCCCAGATTCATTAATTCAGATATAAAATGGCACTGAATGTAGTTGAGATTCTTCACCCAAAGTGTTCTCAGAAACCACCTAAAAGCTCGGGATTAAAAGTAAAGGCCATTTTAACAACATTTTTGTTTTGTTTTGTTTTGTTTTTAATCACATATCAGCTCTCTGGAGCGAGCCTTCTCTTAAAATATTTCCAGTCTCCCACAGGCAGGCTGCTATGAAAAGCAAGCAATCATTTCCTGACTCACAGATGACCTCTTCATTGATAAGGTCCACAGGATCAGTAATTTAATCCAGAGAACACCAGAGAACTCTGAGATAGCAGAATTCATATCCACACCATTCATATAAATGCTGTATTCTCATGGAATAAGAACTTTAGCACATTGTACAAAAATCTCAGAATAGTAAGTCTTTTCTTGTTCATGTTTCTCCAAAGCATTTACCACTGCCTGACATCATATATTTCTTATTCATTTATTATCTGTCTCCCCCCAGGAGGTCTGAGATTGTCTGTTTTATTCACTGTTAGAGTCTCAGAATTAACAATAATGGCTGGAATGTAGGAAGTATTTGCTACATATTTGTATGCATAAATAAGCAAATAACTTTATGTAAGCAGCAGTTCAATAATTAGAATTTAATCAAAAGCCAGTCTATTAAAATGCTATCATCAAAATAGAACAGTGAGAAAATCATGACTTTTTTTTAAAAAAGGATATTAATATGCATTTGGGTTCTTAGCTAGTAAAGATAAAAGAGAAATAGTAAATAAAAGAAAAAAGAATTTAAATATTCAATGTGCTTAATGGAATAACAAAAATACATACCAACTTTGCTTAGTGTTTTACACATAAACTCTTCTATGGACACTGAACTTTTGATTGAGGCAAAAGAGATTTATAAATTATGGTTGGGGACCCAGCCACGACCATGGCGGAATCCAGGAGCCTGCACAAAGAAGCAACTTGCCAGCCCTCTTGGTAAGAGCCTTCCTCCCACGTGAGCCAGGAGGAGACACTGTAGTGTCTCTTGAACCTAATGAAACATCCCACCCACCCACCCCCTTTAGCAACTGGGACAGAGGTCTGAGCATCTCTTGGCAGGATGACTGTACGCAACATAGCAAATACAGGGGTGCTCCTCTATCTTCTCTTTGAAAGCAAGTGTTGTTTTCAGTTTTATTTCATTATGATTATTTGTTTTGCTCTATTCAATATTCTCTTTTGATTTATTTTATAATGTTCTGTCTTTGGTTTGATTTTGCTATACTTAATTAACTAGACAACTATTGTGAAGATAATGAGATATACTATAGTACCTATTACTGTTATCCTGGTAACCTGCTGTGAGGTTCTGTACCAAATTCACTGTACTGTCTCAATTGGCTTTGTTCTGTCTTGTTCTGTTGTATTTCTACTACCTTCAAAAAAAAAAAACCCAGAATTATATAAGGTGATTAAAAAGGAAATAACAAAACAGATCAGTAAGGTGCTGAGCAAGCTTAAACATGGTATAACTAAACAGATAATGGACTTAAAAAGCAAAAGGAGGAAAAGAAAGTGCTCTAAAGGATATAACTGCATGTATGTTTCAGTGTGTAGAATTGATAACCGTATTACTAAGTTTTTGTTGGATAGTTGAACAGAACTGTTTGCAGCCTCACTGTTTGAATGTCTACTTTGTATGCTTTAATTTTGTGACATGAACAACTATTTCTAAGAGGACAATATGTAATTTATCAACTAGTGATTTCTTACTTTTTTTTTTTGAAATTCTGTATTATTTTCACCTTTTTTTTGTTTTGCTTTTTTTTTCTCCTTAAATAAAATTTTAAAACAATTATGGTTGGGAAAGCAAACTTGACTAGGAATTTTTAAGATATAAAACTTCTTAAGTCAAAACTCATTTACTTACTATTCACAGTGAAAGACTATCGTAGTCTATATGGATGCAACTAAAATTTATTTTCTTTAGAGTGAAGATATTTAATTTGGTTTTGAAGATATTTGTATTATTTTTGTTGCTGATTTTGTTGTTTTGCTGTGCTGGGAATCTATTCCAGGGCCTTGTGCATGACAGACATGTGATCTACTACTGCTGTTCACCATTAGCTTTAAGATGTTTAATTTTTAAATAATTCATAACATTCCTTCAAATTAAATAACGATGTTTTGTCTGTATTACCCTTCTTTTCATGATTAGATTATAAAACTCTTGTTGAATGACAAAGTCTTACTTTCTCTGTATGCTTCCTCTACCATGATTAGTAGACAGTATTATTTTCATGAGTGCATTTTACACTTACTGCTCACAAATTAGGAACTATGTTTAATTTCACCACACAATTGCTTGAGTATAGATTCTCTGTTGAAAATACTTCTGTCTTGTTTTAAATTTCTCAAGCTGTATTAAACAGTTTTGCTATTCTGTACTTTTAATATGATTGAACTACGAAACACTAACACACCAACTATAATTAATTTTATCCTTGGCTTTTCTTTAAAGACAAGAGATGATCGCCTTACTGTTTCTGTTTTGTTTTGTTTTTGTGTTTGAGACAGGATCTCTCTGTGCGGTTCGGGTTGGTCTTGAACTCATGATATAGCTCTGGGTGTCCCCAAACTCTTGGCACTCCTCCTAATTTAACCTTCCAGGGGCAGGGAGTACAGGCATGGGACATTGCCAACATCACCCTACTGTTTCTAACATTGATTACAGTGGACTCAGCAAAAGTCTATTGGATCGATAATTTCAATTTTCAGAATTAACTTAAAGTGTGTCTTATATACAGAATCTAAAGATTCTCAGCAAGTTATATAGCATAGGCCACAAAGTTTGATTAAATCTGGCTCTTTAGCCCAAGAATCTGACCATGGGTGTTGGCACTGACTCCTCATCCATTCAGAGCTGATGACGAAAACTCTTGAGTTCCATACAAAGACATTCTCACTGTGCTCTTCCTGGAATGCTACACATACTAGGGATTGAGCTGCTGTGCCTGTCCTTTTCCTATGGCTTGAGAGGTTGTAAAGATCACTGAGATATTTCTCCAAAGAGTTCTAAATATTGTTCTGATCTACCCAAAGATGCCTGCTCTGAAGAATTTGCCATTAAGAGCATGAAAAGAAATAGACTCTTCACAGAAATAAACTCTTTAAAAATGTTTTCACTAAAGAGCTTGCCAAAGTGTTCCCCCTAGGTCTTTAAAATTTTTCTGCCATTCATTTATTCCTCTTTTGAAATGCAACTGATGGTATGTGTACAAATGTAAACTTTCACTGCTTTCAAGACCACTGTCTATCTGGGAGAACTCAGTAGTACATTTTACCAAATTCTTAAATGTTTGAATGCTGGGCCAGGGGTTTAGCTCAGTGGCTTAAGCGCCTGCCTGGCAAGTGCGAGGTCATGAGTTTGATCCCCGGTACCAAAAAAAAAAAAAAAAAAAAAAAAAATGTTTGAATGCTTTCTAGCTTAAAAGAATTTAAAAGAAATTAACCTTGCAATATTTTTTAAGTAATCAGAGTATACTTAGTGCCTGATGGTGATTTTTAATTTCATTGTCTAATAAAAGAAACCAAGATCTTAGGGAATTGATTGATTCAAAGACTGGGGCAGGAAATAAACAAGATAAGCCTAGAGCATCATAGTGCCAGAAGGTAGGAAGTTGTTCAAAAATAAACAAACAAAAATATTAACAAGGGTATGGCAAAGAGACGGTGGTGTCAATAAACATAAGAACAAGCGAGCAGCAAAACAAGTAAAGCAAATATGGGCTATAACCCAGAATATAAAATAAATACCCATGAATCCATATTGATGTGAGCAAATACCGACTATATAAGCAAATATGGATAAAGAGATAAATCTCCCAAGCAGAATTCCAACAAAGTTTCATAGCTACTCCGTCTTCAAGGATACCTGCTTGTCTAAGTAAGAACTACAAAGAGTGACACCTCTTCAGGAGCTCAATGTAGAAAAAGACAGTAGAAGAATAACTGCAGTGGCAAAGTCTGGCAAACATTACCTCAGTCAAGTGATCAGGTGAACACTAACAGTGCTAAATTACGTTGATAGTATATCCCCTTAATGTGATATGGTAAAAACAATACATTTCCCATATGATCATACTCCCCCAAACTATAACCTGCATTATGTTGAGAAAAATGTCATGCAAATCATGCTTAAGGAACTCAAAAGCTAGCCAGTTCTCAATACTGTCAAGGTCATCAAAAACATGAAAGTTTGGGAAACTGTCATAACCAAGTAGAGCTTAAGAAAATATGATGCCTACTGAGCCAGTTAGAAATATTATAGGCAGTCAGACAGGACTAGGCCCTCGAGGAAGCTGGCACAGAGGACCAGATGTCTGATGACCTTAGAGGAGACCCACACCTCTTGCTGTGGGCCAGATCTCAAGACAAATGTAAGCACACCCTTAAGTATAATCCTTAGGGATTAAGTCTGGATCATCTTATGCCCACTTTGCAAATTCCCATTTTCCCCACTTTTGAGCCATCTAGTCTCACGATTTTGCTCTGTAAAAGTCCCTGGAAAATACAGAGTCCTTGGCAACCCTCTAGGGACCCCTTCTGTCTCTCTTCAGACAGAAGCTTTCTCTCATTAAATATATTCTACTCTTCAAAAAAAAAAAAAAGAAAGAAAGAAAAGAAAAGAAAATATGCCTAAAGATAAGTATCCAAGGTGAGATCCTAGAACAGAAAAGGGACATTAGATTAAAAATTAAGAAAATCTAAATAAATTATGCACTTTAGTTTGTAAAAAAAAGTCTGAATTAATAAATTCTTCGGAGGAAGTATTGTGAGGACTGTTATGTGGTTGTAGCTAGACACAAACTCTCACATATGAATTTTACCTCACTTAAGAATTTGCTACTAAGAATGTTGCATTATAAAATCAGTCAGCACAGCAAAGTAGAAAGTGAAAATAATTGCTTTTTATGCAGAATGCATTCTTCTGCAAATAAAAATTCTAGTGTTATTTTAAAAACAGAAGACCATAAAATAGATCATTTCAATTTAAAGGCCTTTTCATAATACATGCTGCTTCTTGAATTCTTATCCTTTCTTTACATGTGTTATTGTTTTCCTCTGAATTTAACTGCTTCATAATTTTTTATTTATTTATTTATTTTGTATTTTTGAGACAAGGTCTCTTTATACAGTTCAGGCTGGCCTTGAGCTCACTTTGTAGCCCAGGTTGATCTGGAATTTGCAATAATCCTCCTGCTGGTGCTGGGATTATAGGAGTGTGCCACCATGCTCAGCTTTGTAATTTTATTTATATCCATTGTATTAGCTATTACTTCTTTTCCATTGACTTTCTTTCTTTTTTTTTATCTTATTTTGTTTGTTTGTTTGTTTCTTTCTTTCTTTCTTTTTTTTTTTTTGAGAGAGAGAGAGAAAGGTTCTAACTATGTAGCCCAGGCTCGCCTCAAATGCACAGAGATCTTCCTGTCTCAGCCCCCCAGGTGCTGGAATTATAGGTTTGCATCACCAAAACCAGCTCCATCAACTTTCAAATTCACATTTCTTAATCTTCTTCTTGTTTTAAGAGACATTTCTAGTTACATTCTACAACATACACCCCACTGAACAAGCACAGATCTGAATTCATTATGTCCTGCCAAAAAAACCTGCCTCTCTTTTCATTGTCTTCATCATCAAAGGTGTAGCAACCCTCTCTCAAACTAAAAAGCATAAGGTCATCTGCAAATTTTACTTGATTTTTTAAAATTGGTATATGTTTGCAGTTTATAATGATTACATTCATCATGGGGAGTTGGTATATAAGCATAATCTATGTCCATAACATACCTTATTTCTTTTTATTTCCTCTTCCTTGCCTTTCAATCTCACATTCTATTGCTTTCCAATCCCAATTCTGATTTAAAATTTCTTAAATTTTCCAAATCCCTATTCCAATCTTTAATTCTAAGATACTGTCATTTCTGTAAAGTCTCCTGAGTCTCCCTGCTTTTAATTATTTTTCCTTCTCTAATCTCTTTTCCTCCCTATTGCCAGAGATAACATCTTGAAGTACAAATCCCATCACTGCCAGAACAATGAAGATCAAATTTCTTAGCAAACCAGTCAAGGCCTCTACATATCTGCCCCACCTAGTCTTCTAATCTGGTTTTTCCCAAAAGCAGCCTTTTCCTTTACACATATACTCTTTCCTCTTCAGTCACACCCAAAGGCCAGTGAAACCCTAAGCGCGTACAAACTTCAGTTTCTCTACCATGAAGCTCATGCTATTGAATGCTTTTGCCTCCAATATTTTCCCTAAAAATTTCTTTACACCCAAGTATTTTACTTGTGACACCTTCCTAGATCCCCGCATAGAGAACTGACCTCTTAATTTGCTGTTCTTTTGGAATGCATCTTTTCTGCTCCTTTAACTGCTTTATTGTAGCTAATAAGACCAGTTTTGCAAGAATGGTCCCCAGCCCATAGTATCATCACTTGAAAGATTGGCAGAAACACAAAAGTTCAACACCAACTTAGACTTTATCAGATCAGAATTTGCCAATGACAAGATGCCCTGATGGTTTGTATGCACATATAATCATGGGAAAAGCAGATACGTACCTCTGCCCAATAGGTCTCTGGACATTCTCGCTTAACTTTGTAATGCTCTCTCTCCTACTCACACCAATTTTAATGTCCTACATGGAATTTATTTAATAACTGTGTGTTGAATAAAATGTGTTATGTCATTTATAAAATACCCTGATGTCTGGCCATAATAATGTCCTCTTCATATTCCTTGTCATGAGACTAATGCTTTAAATTGGGTTTCTTTATTACTTGAGTGCTTGACATGACTTTTTTGACAGACGTTTCTTATACCAAATTCCACAGAACAGCAATGGTAGTTTTAGTATATAATTAGCATTGTGACACCTCATTTAACCAAATATTATTCCTTCTTTTTGTTCCATTAAAAATTACTTTGCATGACTTCTTTAAGATACAATGAATAAAAGCTAGTAATATCTCGTTTGGCATTGTATAATAATTCATTTGGGACTGTGAGCAATCCAAGAGGCAGGAGAGTGTCACTGATACCTAATTTATTCCAACAATAATTCCATACTAATTCAGTACATATGAGAATTAAGGCTTAAGAAAACATAATTCACTAACATGAGAAAAAGATTCAACTGTCTCTCACCGCCTTATTACTTAATGCCACAAATATTTTAGGATTACTAACATCTCTTATTCATACACATTATTTTCAATAATCTTTAGAGATTTATTTAGCCAATCATAACATTCCTGTGAGGTACTTGTGAGGGTAGTTTTATCTTCCTTTTTAGAATCAAGCAACAAATAATCTAATGAGTTTATTCAAGATCATCCCATAAAACTCACATGAGGCATAAAACTCACAACTTATAGTAAGAAAAATACCAACATTTGTACAAACATTGTGAGGAATAAATTGATTAACATAAGTAAAGCCTTTAGAACAGTATCCTAGTGTGTGACTAGCTCTATAGAAGCATTCATTCAATGTATGCATGAATAAGTGCTAGGTAGACAGAGACAGATAAAAATTTTACATCTAAGAGATGAATTTTCCAGAAGCAAAATGTAACAACTTGCCAGCCTGTTATTTAAGGCTTCTGAACAGAGACATAAGTGTAATCTGAAAAGCATAGGGTATAGTCTTCTCTCCTAACTCTGTCTCAACCCCTGTGTTTCTTCAGCAGGCCTGAGTGCCACAGGGGGAAGATGTTTCAGCTCAGCAGTCACTTAGTAGTGGTTTCAGTCTCAGGAAAGGAGAAGACCTCCTGAGTAACAGCCTCATGTAAGACACATGCCCATCATCCAGGACTAGGCCAGCAGCCTTCTCTCAACAGCACTACAATTTTATTTGCTTGAATAGGTGACATCTGGAGCCCTGCAATGTGGCGGAGGAAGGTATATGTTCATGAGTGACTAGAGCCAACCCCCAAGTGGGGGATATAACCTAGCTAGCTAGGTTAAGATTCTTGGAACCCCTGAAAATGGGTGCTTCAGGAAAGGAGCTCGGTAAGGCTGTCGCCCAAGACAAATTTCATACACTTCACAATTTTCCTACAACTGGCACTGCTCCCAGAAGCCTAGAGTATATCAGAAGTGTCTCCTGAGGTTAATAATTCTGTTGTCTATGAAACGAAGAAAATTTAGGTCAGTGTGAAGCTATGCCAACTACTATTAAAGTGGATTGTTCCTACACATATAAGAAGCATATTTTATACCACATTTTAACAGACTTCTGCTAAATCATCATTCCATCTAGTTTTATAACAATAGTTTTGTATCTTTGTGGAGATGCTTGGAACACCATATACTGTTTTGCCCTCTATTTACAACCAAAATTTTATATAAGCATCTGTTTTTCTTGTTTGCCACTATGTACAATAATTTTTCCTTTTTTATCAAGATTGTTAACTTTAAGATTTATATATAGATTTTCTAATGTTTTGTTGCTTTAAATTCTACCATATTTGTTTCTCAAGAATAAGACTGTTAACTTCAAAAGTATAAGTATTTTAAGTTTTATAGATTTTTTTTCCAGATTGTTGCATCAAAACAACTGTATTTCACATTTCCATAAGCAATGTATGAGAACTTCTTGTCTGAGAATTCCCACCAGCAATTTGTGATATTGACGATTTTGAATTTTGACTGTGCCATGAATGTAAATTGATATTCTCCTTTAAATTATCTTTCCTTAACTTGTGAATTTCAGTAACTTCTCTTCTTTGTTTTGCCATTTGAATTTGCTTTTCTTTGAACTGTTTATTCATATATTTAGTACAGAAAGTTTTATAAGTAATAATTCAGGTTTAAAAATGATAGCCTAATAAAATATCTTTAACAGTCAAGTAAACATTTTTCATAAAAAAAGAAGTGATGTGTCATTTTTAATCTCAATAAATTAAAAAATTGTGATGACATCTTATACTGTAGACATATGAGAAATCAGCACTATGGATAGCAGTACAATCAAGAATCATCTTTATGTAGAGAAATTTATCGAGGAGGACTATGGTTTTAATATTTTTACTGATTGACCTAACAATCTTTCATTACTACTCACATCTTCAAATTATGAATTGAATATGGCACCAAAGTTAAATTGTGTAGTAACAAATAAAAAAATTTTAAATATCTATTAAGAAGGACTTTGTTTTAAAATAGGGTGAACCCATCAATAAAATACCAAGAACAATAAATCATTTAGCTTGTATTTTCTATATATTTTCAGGTTAATTACTACAATATCATGATTACAAACTAAAATTTGGAAGGAGATGGTTATGGAGTCAAACCTCAAAGTCACCATTTGCTAGACGTACTGCTTTAGAGATGTGTCACTCTCTAAGCCTCAGTTCCTCATCTGTGTAATAGAAATGCTTATCCTATGTCCTAGTTGCGAGAACTGAAGGAAGTAATTCAAAGTACAAAGCACAAGGTATTTAGTTAACACTTGGTAAAAACAAGCTTAAAACTACTGATTATAAATTGTATTCAAAATTTTTAAAAACTATGTGTGGCAAGATTTTTATCATATGCTCTTCGTTAAGAAGCAGAAAGCAAAAGAACAGGATATAAATTTGCATTTTGTGTGCGTGCTTCTGTGTGTGTGTGTGTGTGTGTTTGTGTGTGTTATACTTAAAGCAATGCCTAAAACATGTACAGCATGGTTAACAATGTTATCTCTGGGTGGTATAATTTGGAGTAATTTTGACTTTTGTTTTGCATTTGTCAATATTTAATTGAATATTTTACATAAACATGTACCATCTTTATAAATAGGAAAGTCATTTGCTACAAACACAGTTAGAATATGCAACCAGCAAACATACACTATGTTCTGCAGAAAAAGACATTGTCTTTTTGAAAGGCACTGTGTACCTTTCAAAACACTTTGAAATTTTGTATAGAAATGATCATTTTAAAATCCAAAATGTCTGTCTCTGATGTTAGATAAAGTGCCTTAAAAATGCTCAGTGTGGCAAAGTAATAGGATTGCTTTATTTGCTACAAGAAAGACAATCTTATCATACAATTATCATGCAGAGTATAGTTATGAATTAGTGAATCTGGACACCCCACAAAATGAGATCCTCCAATAAACCCTAACATGCTATTTCTCCTGAAAGTAGACAGATTATGAATATGAACCCTTTTACAAACAACCAAGAAAATGCAAACACTTATCATTCCTGATACTCTGGCTATCTGGCTGAGCCTTCAGATTACTTTGGAACATGCTTACCATTCTGGCATTCCTAGCTTTATGGTTTGAAACTGGATGTCCTCCAAAAGCCTCACACTCTTTTTGAAGGTAGCTGGACTTAGGGTGTATAAATATGGTTTAAAGTGCATAATAACTAAATTATTCCACTGATTGATTTAGCATAGTTCTGGGATATACTAGATATATCTCAGACAATGGAGAGATCCACGCTGGGTAGGGGAGGCACCGCCCAACAGGCTAGTAGCCTGGATGGGGAAAAGGGAAAGGAGGGCTTGCTGCTGCTTTCTGGCTCCTGTCTTCTTGCCCACCCTGCCATGGAGAGTTTCTCCTCTGTCATGCTGCCTTTCCTTGGAGCCAAGTGAGTGTTTACTGAAACCTCTATAAACTGGGAACTAAAAGAAACATTTCCTCTTTTAAATTTGGTGTTGGGTATTTTGTCTCAGCAATAAGAAAAGTAACTAAACACCATCATTCCTCCTATGAGCCAAGGATTAATTTTCCAAAAGAAATGTCTTCTGTTTTACACTAGAACTATGAATTTGAATTTTCATGTTATCCTTCCATAAAACAACAGATAAAGTCTAATTTTTAAGAAAACCTTCACTTATTAAGATCAGAATTTCTATATGGATGGGGCTTGGTAAAATGAGAGATTTCTTGTGCAGCTGATGGGAAGTACTATTTAACTTTTTGAGATAGAATTTTGACAACATGAGTGAAGTTTTAAAAGTGATTTTCACTTTTCCCAGTATTTTAACTTTTAAAATTAATAGTTAACTTTTAAAATTAACAGTTAGGGATGTAGACAAAGGTTTACATACAAATAGCTTATAAGGGCATTTTTTATAGAAGCAAAACATTGGAAATATGATAAATACCTAATGACATTAACAGTAAGAAAAGTAAATGCAGCTTCTGACCAGGGCTTTAGCTCAGCAGAGTAAGCACCTGCCAGGCAAGTGCCAGGTCATGAGTTCAATCCCCAAATCAAATAAATAAATAAATAAATAAATTCAGCTGCTTGTTCCTATTTAAATAAATAAATAAATTCAGCTGCTTGTTCCTATCATTTCCATCCTTGGTGTTGACTGAAAAGAAATAAGTTAATGTGTACCAAGGTTTGCAAGTTTACTCAAAATTAATGGGGTTACCACATATAAATTTAGTAAAAGGCCTTTCAAAGGTCCCATCTTCAGGGTCTTGATAGGTAAATTAAGAATCCCTTGGCCATTAACTACTTTAGCAAATAACAATAACTTAATTGTTATTCTTGAAAAAATGCTGAAGTCTCATAACAACAAAGTACTTAGCACCAGTGACTCAATACTCCCAAGAACAGAATATTAGCATTACTCAGAAACTTAGTAATTCTTGACCTGCCTTCCAGTCTTACCAATCCCCCTTCCCTTGTTAAGGTTATGACTTCACAAGCCTTCCAGACAATTCTGACACATGCGAGGTCTGGGAATCAGAATCCTGACAAATCAGAAAGTATTATGGGGGCATTTTGCCAAGAGTATGTCCTTTAGCAACTATTCAGACCAAGGGAATTCCCTTTACCTTGTGATAATTACAAGATATGGAATCAGCCCTTAGTGACACAAGCGTCTCCCCAGCAGAGACTTTTCTGCTCTCCATAGTCACTTGTTTGGTCACTCTGATAAGGCGGTGGAATGTAAACAAGATTTTTTAAATTCCAAGACTTCTCTGCTCTAAATAGAACATTTTGTCGCCTAAATGATGAGATTCGCATATCCTTTTCATATTTTTCCATAGAGAAAGAGCTGAAAGGAGTTGCTACTGTTACTATTAAACAGTTACTACTAACTTCTTGATTGAATTCTTTCTTTGAAAACAGATACTGGACTGAACATGAAGGAAGGTTGCAGGGCAGTGCAAATTCTGTTCTGCGGTTGGTTCTACTGAGACACATCCCTGATCACAGCTCAGTTTATTCTGTCACACAGCTGTTTCACTTTACTATTTGTTTTTTCCCTAAATTTCAAAGAAGAAATGGTGTCTGAATATCTGAGGGAAAAGATTAATTATTTGATTAGTGTATGTGGAGGCTTATTCTTCTAACTACTTATGGGTTTATTTAATGTGCATATTCAAGACATTGTTTTATAGAGAAAAACTCTTAAGCACATGCTTATCTAAATAAGTTAGAAGGAAAGATAAGATGACACAATCATTGTGAAAAATACAACACAAGGAATACACTAGGCATCAGAGATGTATGAATTATGTGTGATGAGGCCTTAGATAGTTTTCTTAACATTAAAAGTTTGACGAGAACTTACAGAACATTCAGAAATGACAGAAAGGAGGTCCTGTGGCTTTGGTATGTCCCAAAGTTTCATATATTAGAAGGTTGGTCCCTAGTGTGGACCAAGTAGACAACCAACTATAGAGCAAATAGATGGACCAAGTAGGTTCATATACTCATTGGACTTTGGGCATCTCTCAAAGGTTTATGTATGAGAAGCATGGCCTCCAGTGTACTATGGGAGATGATGTGAAACATTTAGGACAAGGTGAGGCCTGGCAGGAATTAGGTCAATTGGGAATGTGCCTTGGAAAGAGATTGTGGGACTCTAGCCTTTCTCTGGCCTGCGTTTTAAGATGTGATCCTTTCTTTTGCATACAAAAAGCACACAACATGGAACTCTAAGAAACAAACACTTAAACAGCAATGCAAGTAGAAAACTCAGAAACGTAATCAGGCAAATCATTGTAGTTCTCTAACTCCACCTCATATTAATATCACCTGGGAAGCTTCACAAAAAATGCCCAAGCCCATCTCCTTCACTGCAAATTCTGATTTAATTTCCCAGAGTGGAACTTGGGCATTGGATTTTAAACTTTTAAGTTCCTTAAATCATTCAAATATGTGAACAGTCCTAAGAACCATGACTATAGCAGTGATGGGGAAGCATCAGATACCATGAAATGAAAGTGTTGAATGCCAGAATAAGAAAAACATATTCTATTTTGTAGGAAATAGTAGGGGAGTATTTAATAGCCATTATAATAACACAAGAAAGAGGCAATGCAATGCTAAAGGAGGTGGAGCCTGGGCAGAACCCAGGCACACCGTGAAAGGGCCTTGAAATAGGTGCAAGCATGAAAAAAAAAAGAAAGATCTAATGATTAACTTTGGAACCCAAGAGCTTGAGCAAATATGCAATTAGTAACAGAAGAATGTCAGGCAAAGAAAACAGATATTGCTGGGGTAGGATGCTTAATTGAGTTCTATGTCTATTAATAATGGGTCACAAATTTCAGAACATCTATTACTGGAAAATCTTGACTCTTAAAATATTGCTTATTAGAGATGGCCTAAGACCTACCATTATTTGGGGATTATATCCTCTAAGAAGATTATTTAACTTATAAGAAAGAAAAATTTCTTTATAGGGTATTAAGATGGTAGGTGGTTGGAGGCTGTTAAGGATAAATGTCCTGGAGAAGAGCAGTCTTTGTAGGAAAAACTCAAAGAAGAAAAGGGCCAAAAAACAAGCAAGTAAAGGCAGCAAGGGAGATAAAGATTCATAAGAGGCTACCCAACCAAATAGACACTATTAAATGCAAGGACAGGTGTTTTTATTCTACCATAGTTTGTCCATTTTACCAAATTTAGGACATATTGCTAGGGAAAGACCATGGAAATTGAGAAACTACTTCAGTAAGTTCACATCAATGCTTAATTATAAATTTTTATAGAAAAATTATAATAACTTTTGAGAAATAATGATATTCCACACTCATTTAGGTCTTCTTTTATAGCACAAAGGTAGTGGCCAGAATTTTGTAATAAAAAAGAGATTTATTGGGGACCACAAATTCACAATGACTAATTTTTCATACTTCCCTAAGGGATAAATAGATTGTGGGATTGTGGTATCACCCTTTTGAGACTTCCCATTCCCTGGATGCGCCATCCTCTCCCACTCACTAAGACTAAACTAAAACTACTAAAATGATAAAGAACACTCCAGAGTAAGATCCTTATTAGCGTAAGATCATCTCCATTCTTGAGTCATCAACCTCTGAATCTTCTGCCAACCTGGAATCTTCTGCTAACCCTTCCTATCATTGTGTACACCCATTGGATTGTACACACCCAATAAATAGTGGCTGGTTTGGAGTATCTGGGTCTTTGCCCATCCTGAGACACTGACTTCCCAGCCCCCCATCATGCATTACTAAATTTGTCTCTGTTTCTCATTTTATCCTTTGCCGTACCCCTCACACAGGCAGTTGTGGATCTTGACCAGGTCCCCAATAGGGATTCTTGATAAATTTTAAAGGATAACTTCAAAAGGCGGGGCTAGGGTTGAAAGTCAATTTATGGAGTTAATTTATATAGAAAGGTTGCTAAAAAAATAATTTACTTTTCTTAAGTCCTTGTTTTCCAAACTATAAGTTTTACATCCACAACATATGTTATTAGAAAGATGACTTTAGCTAAAGAAGATAAAAATATATCAGGTGAAAAATATTAATTTGGGACAGTCAGGTTTTAAAAGGGAGTGACTTGGAAAATTTCAACAATTCTATAATATTGATTTTAGAAAGTAAAAATGATACAAAAATTAAGCAGTATCCTTGGAAGTATGATTAGATAGCCCAAAATTCATTGCAACTAGAGGAAAATGTTTAAAATATTTCAAGCAGCTAGATATGGTACCACGCTATGTAAGAGAACATACTATATTTCTCTTTTAGCTAATCCATAAGCACTGTTATTTGAAAAGTCCCATATGAAAGAGTTTGCTTTTCTCTTCTGGAATCATATCCCAATTTAAATGTAGTATGGATATTACTTGTTTTGCAACATATACCTGCCATTCAAAGCACAGTTTAGTCTGTGGCAAAACCAAACATAAATGTCTATTTTTTAAGTCTTTTATATTCCCGTTATATGAAAAAACAAAGACTTGAAATAAATTATTTATTAACATTTGAGTACTGCATCTTTGAAAAAATACAAGTAGAAAAAAGTGCATTTAACAAAGCAGATAAAATATTTTCAAAGATACATTAAACATTTCCCAGCCTTGAAAAACTCAAACACCCAATCTGGTTTCTATGAAAGTTAAAAAGATCAAACAATTACAAAGAAGCTCAGCTTGAAAGAGACATTGCTAGGGATTTCAGTAAACATCTGGTTGCCATTTTCAGTTGTAAGAACTAACCCACTTAAGGAAGCAGTTTAGCTTCTTTGGGGTAAAAATGAGACACTGGCTTTTTGTTCTCTTTTCACAGTGGAGGGTAAAGGAAACATCAGAATAGGGAGGTCACTCGAAGCTCAACTTTTATAAATAAGAAAGCTTTTTCAAAAATCAAAGTAAATTGAACTCAAGTTCTCGTAATATAAACAACTCAACTAAGTTAAGGTTAAATAAACATTCCTTGAGCTCCAGTGTGCCAATTAAAGAACAAATTCTGTTCGGTTGTAAATATATCAGTAATTCCATAAACACTGAGCAAAATAGCAATAAAACTGAGCACACAATTACTGAGTGTCATAGTACAATAAAATAAAATGGGGTACACTTATACGTTTCTCTGATTCAATTTCTTTTTTTTTTTAACCCAAGTTTGATTAACTAAAGTACAGAAGCACTTCAGATAGTACTGAAAGCTTATTGCTTACATAATAAAAATGGATGTCAGATGCATTCTAGGTGAAAACCCTGTAAGGCAAAACACAGTGTGCCTTTTAAATGTGACCTTTCCTCTTTTGTCTTCCTGATATAGTTATACAGCAGATTAAAGTCAGGAAAGCAGCAGGATGCTGGTGGGGGTCTAGAGGACAAAAAAGTAATGAGACATTTGTTAGAGTCTCAATTTTAAATTATCCGTACAGGCATCTGCAATAAATCTGCACAAACAGCCAAAGGGGATCACCTCCAAATTTGATCCAGACTGGTGTTACTCCATTCCTTGCTTTTCCATTCTTCTCTTCTGTCCATAGGACAGAAGCAAAGCAAAGCAAAGGAATCCCAAAAGCAAAGACTAAAGAAAAGGAATCCCAAAGACTATGGAGATTTAAATTTTAGCCTGCTTTCTCTTATTTGGTGTGTATGAATGCTAGGCACTGCATACTGCATCACAGAACCGTAGAGTTGAAGAAGATTTTGGTGGCTATTTGTTCTCTTATATAAAGCAGCAAACTTCCCATCTGCATCACATATTTACTTCTGTTCTAACCAACCTTACCACTTTTGGACAACTCTGATTGCTGAAGCTCTGATTAATTTAAGGGTATTCATCCATAAATTGGTCTTACTTATTGCTTCTAGAGTTACTACAAATCTTGCATTCCGGCATCATGTTAAACAACAAAAACACAAAAATACTGGTCCAACTACTTGTAAGTCATACCAAAGACATTCTTTGCAAGTGGAATAATATATTTCCTTATTCTTAATGCAGTCCTGGTTTTTCTACTGCAGCTACAGAAATTGTGCCTTCTTCAAGCACACTTCCATAAATAATTCTGACTTAATGCTAAAATATACTCTCAGTTAGTCTTTTGAACCTCACATTACTTACAGTCTACTCTGGGATCAGGTTGAAAACTTTTGAAAAATATCTGCTCTGTTTTAGGCCAGTGTACCATTCCATGAACTAAAACAATGGTTTGTGAAATAGTACCTGAAGCTATGAAAGTTAGTAATTTAATGATGTTTCTATCATTTTCTTCAATGAAGCATGTTATAGCAATCCTTCCTCACAAGATATGGTTTTGCAAACCAAGGGATTAAAAGAACATAAAGTGAGTATTTTACATTCTGCTATGAAATAAGCTATAAAGCATAATATAGAGGACACAGATGGGACCTAAATACATCACGGAGTTTTTGACTGTTTCCCCCCATTGCCTTCTACATTCACAAATGTCAAAAGCTATGTGTTTATGTGTTTATTTGCTGGAGAAGATCTTTAGGTAGCACTGTTTCATTGCTTTATGGAATATAAAGCCTTCAGTGAATTAACTGCCACCTCTATGCAGACGACTCACAAATACACATCTGCTGGATTCTCTAGTTGCTTGTTTCTGCTATACTTCCCTATAAAATCCTCACAGCACCTTTGACTTACTAAGTTTAGAACTCAACTCACATGCCCTCCTCCAAAAGCAACAAGCCAAGTAACGCTAGCAAATGTGGCAAGGGAGACTTGAAAGAAGGGGAAAGTAAAAATACAAAAAATGGACACAACACTTAATTGTCCCTAGAGTCTAGAATCAGTTGATATATAAAGCACCAGACCTATGTGCATCTATATTTACATTATGCTTTTGTAATATGAGCAGATTTTCACATCAGTAGGATATCAGTGTTGCTCAAAAATTACTATAAAAATAGAAAGTTTATAAATAAAGCTTTGACTTAAACTTCTTTAGGTATCCACTATTTGAGGGACCTAAATATTTGTGTACTTTTAAATCTTAATTTATCCAAGCATTCAATTCATATATGTTGCTGACCTGTATGGAGAACATTATCAGCAGAAAAGACCAGATCCCTGACCCTATGGATTTTACAGATTGCTTTTAATCTGAAGTATTTCTGAGACAATGGTCCAGTACACTCTGTGTCAGAATTTCAGGAGCATTTACTATGCAGGAATTTTAGTGAAAATATGGAAGTTGAAGGAATCTGACCTTGACAAACATGTATCAAATCCACTGAGCCCAGCAGGAGCACCCTGATGCGACTGCACATATGTTACAGGTAGCTTCCCTCAGCAATCAATTTGCAGATGAGAAAACTGAGGCTTTAAGAGATTAAGTACCCTGCACAAGGTTAGATAATCGTTAAAAGCGTTAAAAGGCAACTCTAGGGACTCCCGCCCAGGTTCTGCCTCACTCCAAAGCGGATACTTTTTTAATTACCACCGTCCTCTATTTCCCCAAGGAAGGCAAGTCTTCTAGTTAAGCTCTTCTTACTTATGGGCAATTTAAATCTCAACTTCTGCATAGATTCTTTTTTAGTACAAATAAAGTTAAGAATAATGTGAAATATGTTTTCTATCACATAGGTTAAGATTGATCTGTAGTAAACGTTTCTTTCCATATAAACTTCAGAAGCAGCTTTTTGGCATGTGGCCACTATAAATAAACCTTCAAAATTAGACTAAATTTCAAGTGATACGTAGATATGTTAGACATTTTTAAAAGTGAAATTGAATCTAAATAAAAATGTAGAAGGACATAAATATATTTAAAAAGGAAAGTAGCTTTTTGTTTTTAAATATATTTTTACATTAAATAATAATGTGTAATTTTGCTCTATTAACTATATTTTTTATTTAACTGTATTTTATATCTGGATAAATTACAGTATCCTTATTAGGAAGAAAAAGGATATGAAGCAACTTATTTAAGATACTACTCTCCAGAACACGTGCTGTCCAATTTAATAATAATACAAAACTGACAAATACTATGTCACATAGCATTGACTTTGACCTTCTATACAAATGCCTTCAGGGTATCACACTGAGGTACCTTCCTACCTTCTACTGGAGGCTGCTATGTGAACAAAGCTGTGGTGCCTACTTGATATGTAATAGAACTGTTGCCCTAACCGTTGACCCATTTTATTACTTAATATCATCTACTTAATACACCTTTTGAAAAATTTGTTTCAAATATATTACTTGGGCCCATGAGAAGTTGGGAAAAGGAGCTGTAATGTTCCCCTCCTGCTGAGAGTAAAACTATACTTTCTGTTGTTTCCCTGTACTTGGAGGCTTCTAGCCAAAGCTAAGCCTAAATTATGGCGGCTGAAAGGAGTATCTAGTTTAGGTCCTAATGTTATATTTCCACCTTGGCAACTTTGTTATAACTTGTTTTATTGTAAGCCATCAGACTCTTTTTCAGTAAAGTTTAGTATAAGCTTAGAGATTAACCATCTCAAACCAAGTCTAATTTCAGCTCAATACGGAATCAAGTTCATATAGTTAACCTACCAAACTCTCACTGGATGAAGGGTTCAATAATACACATTGTAAGCTTTCAGGAAGTATAGTTTCTATTTCAATGAATCAAGTTGTATAACAAAAGCAGCCAAATGTAATAGGAAAACAAGTGAGCGTAACTGTGCTCTGATAAAACTTTATTTACAAAAACAGGTGGATTTGGCCAGTGGGCTACAGTTTGCCAACTCCTGACAAGAAAACCAATAAGGACTTCTACTTTTTGTATTTCTTCAAAAATCACACTGTATAAAACCCCAACATTACAAAAACTAAAGCAATCTGAAACCATAAATGTGACTCCAATACTATACATTATATTTTATAAGGTTTATATTTTATTTTTTACAAAGATTATAATATAATATGAAAGCACACAATTTATTTGAAAGTCAACACAAAAATTACTAAATATGTAAGTATACATATTTAGTATACAAGTATACATAAATGATCTGATCCAATGAAAAAATCTATTTTTAGAGTGTCTTATACCAGATACTACTTGTATTTTGTTATGGGGAATAATTTTAAAGCTTTTGTAAATTATTTCTCTTAGGCCATAATATATTGAAACACTGGCTTACTAAATAGCACTTACGTAGTAGGAAAGAGAAAAATTGGATGGTGCTTCTTTCCCTTTATAGAATTACATGTTTTCACAAATGCAGAGACATAAGATACATTTCCCCAAAGCAAAGGATTGAAAGACAAAATAAGTCTATTTTCATTCAGTGATGTTTAGTAGGCCTAACTCTGAAAAGAAAACTCTCTGCACACTATTTTCAAGACCAGCTTAAGGATGAACTGCTGGTTGTAAATAACTATAGAGTTAAACCACAAGTGTTGCAATGGTATAATAACAGGTAGATGTCTACATCATTTTATTTTCAAAAATAACTGTAAAAATTGCTAGTTCTTAAAACAATAATACACCTCTTAAAACAGTGTTGCATTATACATAATACCTTTGTTCATGAATGCTTTTGTTGATAAACAGAATTGGCTTTTGTGTTTGGCAAAATTTTGTTTTTGTTTGCAAACTCTGTATCGGGTAACAAGCACAACTATAACCATCTTTCCCACAACAAACATAAATGTGGCCATCTTTTCCAAAATCATAATACAAATTTATTTCATGAACCAAGGTACCACTGTACTTGTAAAAACCACTGTAAAAAACTAAAACCTAGTTTTAGTTTTTTAAGGAATCTCCACACTGATTTTCAAAGTCGTTGTACATTCCCAGCAAGAATGTAGAAAGATTCCCTTTCCCTCACACCTTGGCAGCACTTGTTATTATTTGATTTCTTGATTATAAACATTATTTTTGAAGTAAATTGGAATCTCAGAGTTGTTTTAATTTGCATTACTCTAAAGGCCAGTGATGCTGAGCATTTCTTCATGCGTTTCTTAGCCTTCTATGCTTTTTCTTTGCCCATTTTCAACTGGATCTTTTATTTTGAGAGGTATAGTTTTTGAGTCCTTTACATATTCTAGATATTTGTGCTCTGTCTGAGAAATAGCCAGCAAAAAATTTTTCCATTCTGTAGGTTTTCTAATATGTATTAAAACAAAAGTTTAAGAAATAATAATTTGCATCTGTTTCTCAAGTATAAAAATCTGGATCCCTTTCCCAGACTACCGAAGGAGATAAAAATGTTGGCTTGACTTCCCTTTGTCTCTTTCCAAAACAGTGATGGAGTTGAACCAAGTGATTAAATACATACCACATAAAGTAAATATTATTCCTGCCTTTAGCAGACAGAGGACTAGTGCTCAGAGAACGGAGGTGGCTTAAGATGGTTTATACACAGCCATACAAGCCTTCTTATTCTGTTATGCCACAAGCATGAATTAACAAGTTCTGTCCATATTCCAATTTAGAGCCTGAGGTTGCTTACTTTTCAAGGGGTATTTACTAGCTAAGTAGAAGGAAAATTAATGTATTATAAAGCCCAAGTAGTGATCACTAGCAGTAGTGATTATATTGAATAGTACACGGTTATTTGTCTGATTATGATTCTTTTTTTCTTCCCTAACTTTTATTCTTTTCTGCCCATGAAAGGTTTACAAAAGCGGCTCCAAGTTGGAAAAACAGAACCTGTGCTTCAAGGATGGCACCAAGCAGAGGTTAACAGAAATGACTGTGGTCAAGTCAGGAGAGAAGAGAAAAGTAGGTGGAATAGACAGGTACAAAAAAGGCAAATACCTTTTATATGCACTTTCTTATGACTGAACGTGTTTTCTCAATGTGTCAAACCTGTGCATAGGTACTCAGTAGCACGTGCAGGAACATTTACAGTGGTTGTAATGTAATATTTTCAAATTGTGAGTTAGCAAACAGCAAAAACTGCAATGGCAAAACCAAAGATGGGTTGGATAAGGTTCTAGATCATTCTGAATTGTTTTCAGTTGCCCTAGGCTGCTTAACTTGGGGAGGTAAAGTTTAGATGTGCCAATATAGCTTCATACATAGTTTACATGTGCCCAGAAGAATAATCACAAAGTGAAAATGTAACACTAAAGAAAAATAGTCTATAATAATCATATTTCTAGAAAATATTTTTACAGTAAATGCCTCAATTCAAACATAACCTATAGATTAAACTGATAACCCTGGAAAACAACCTGCAATTTTTAAAATGTTTCCCCCTCCTTTGGGATAAATAGTTAAGAAAATGTTAGATTAGAATCATAGAACTGTTTTATTTCAGGTATTTGATACACACTGCTCTACAGTAAAAAAAAAAAAAATTCAAAATCAAATAAAAAACCAAAACTCAATTTTTCAGACTCACGAAATTGTGAAATCACTACCCTTTCCTGAGGCTTATCCAGGAATAACAGTTTACAGTACAGAGTGAAAGAATGCCAAGAAAGAGTTAGAAAGATATTTTTAAAGCTGTGGAAATGTGGGAAAAGAGAACCAAATCAGCATTACACTGACAAATGCTGGCGACACCATATAGTTATCTTCACCCACTGGGCCCCCACAGGTCCTCACAGCTACTTTGACTGCCAGGTTCCATTGCTTTCAAGCTGTCTTTGCACTTCCTTGGGAAGCTGAAAATCAATCCTCCTTTTCACTATAAAACTGACCTAAAGACATCAAGGAGAGGAGAGATGTATTCCATCTGCTTTGCAGCTGTAGAAAATGGAAAGTAGATATTGAAATTGAAATACTCAGATAATCCATGTTGTGTCCATAGTAAGTTAGAGGCAGCAGCAAAGAGACAGGAAGCAGAGGACCACTAGACAGCAGTGAATTGTCCTCAGGGCTACTCCGCATGACCTCAGGAGCACTGCTCATACGACAGCGTCAATATAATCATACTGTTTACTTACAGGATGAAAAGTCCTGTGTAATGAGAGAGACCAAATGTTTCCTATCTTTCTTTATATCAATAGTTATTCTGATGAATAAGTTGTAGATAATATCACATATGGATGTTACAGAACTTTGGATTGGCCCCTCTTAATAGAGCCAACAAAAACAACACTGTGAGATTTGCAAACATGGTTTTCAGCTCTCGTTAATATTCCAGAGCTTTCATGTTGTTTTTTTTGTTTTTCCTGATTTGTATCCAGCAGCCCAGCACTTTAAATTTCCCTACTAGGGACTAATATTCAAAAAAACCCTGCCCTCTTGGCATATACTCTGAACATTTTAAGACTTTCCTCTCATAAAAATAGTTCTTTTGTAATCTCAGCTATTCAGGAGGTTGAGACAAAAGATCTCAATTTCAAGGCCAGGCCAGACAACTTAGTGAGACTTTGGTTTGAAATAAAAAGGTGTGTAGCTCATTGGAAGAACACTTTCCCAACATGTCTGGGGCCTTAGGTTCAATCTCCAGTAATGAAAACAAAAGCAAAACTGGTCTTGTTAGACTCTGAGTTTTGCTAGCTAAGTAGCTTACTGCCAATGTGAAGGGTGATGGAGGCTAAGTATTACCCCAACCTTCCCAAAAACGTCTCCCTGACTTCTTTTTACCATCACAAGCCAGTGGGGCGTGCAATTGAAAAAGAAGAATTACACTGACAGTAAGGTTGTTTTGAAAAATATTTTTGTGCCAGGATCTGGCCATTATTTCCCAAAAGAAACCATCACAGAAATCAGCAGTTAATTCAGATTCCCCCCTCCCTTTCAGTAAGAAGAAAAATAGATAAACAGTCAGCCCTTCGCAATCATGCTTTCCACATCCAAAGCTTCAGCCGAGTATGGACTGAAATATTTTTAAAACTTGCACATGCACTAAAAATGTTGAGGCTTTTTCCCCCCTCGCCATTACTTCCTAAATAATACAACAACAATATACTGTACAGTGTTTATATTGTATTAGATATTAGAAATAATCTAGAGATGATTTAAAGTATATGGGAGGAAGTGAATAGGTTATATACAAATACTATGCCATTTTATAGAAGAGACTTGAGAATCCATGAATTCTAGTACTCACAGGGTTCCTAGAATAAAATTCCTGTGAATACTGGGGGACATTTGTGTTGCATGATTGTAAACAGACAAATCTGATTTGCTTATTCTATGTCACTGTGCTGTCTTGATGACCTCTTTGCGCAGGATAATGAGCCAAAAGAGAGAAGAAGGTAAGAGGATGAGGAGGAAGAACACAGTAAATGAGAGCTGGAAATGGTTCGCCCCGTTCATCACTTCCTCACATCAGGTGAAGATACAGCAGGGTCATTTCATCTTCTAAAGCCTCAATTTTCCCTTCAGGAATCTAAGGGTGGTTACTATTTCTTAATTTTAGAGTACTCAGGGGTCTACTGTGAGGGTTAAATAAGGTCATGAATACAGAGTATGCCACAAAGTCTCTCCTATGTGTAGCTGCCCAAGAAGCATAAGTTATTGTTGTTTTTGCCCTTTTAACCCTCATCATCTACTCAATTTTTTTTCAAATTACTTACTAGAAAACTTGTCTCCTATTTTTCTCTTCAAATGGTAGACAGAAAAGTGCTCAATGAATAATAACAGCATCTATACTAAATATCCTTAATTCTTTCATATTTAGGGCCAACTGTGCATTATATTTAAGCTAGCTTCTTGAAACAATTTCCAGCACATTCTCCTTGCAGTCAAATGAAGTGGCAATTTCCTTAAAATATGGAACAGTTTGGTGCTGAACAGAATATGTATTCAGGTTCATAAACATAAACATTTTTAATGTAACATTTAAACTTGAACTATGCTATTCCAAAATGCTGCAAAAATATAAAGTAATTTCATGAATAAAGAACTCTAGCTAAAGAAAATCTGAGAGAAAGGAGAAAATAGGAGCTAAATTTTCTTTGACATGAGAAAGTTAAAGATGGATAAAGATTTGTTTTTGTGAACTTTTTTAGAGAAGACGGTGTACTCTAGTAATTGCTTATATTTTCTGTCAAGAGACTTTGGTAATTACTTGGTATTCTGACCTTGTTCTAGCAGCCCCAGCCCGTGGCCAGCACTGAACCTTTCTTCAGTGATGATAACAGTGTAATGCTGCTCTGTGAGGATATGCTGGTAGAGCTGAAGCTCTGTTCCGGTGTAGGAAGAAGGCAGGTAGAGTACAGCCCGTCTGCCGTCACCACCGAAGTGTGTCTCCATCAGTTCTTCTAGCTAAGAAAGGAAAGAAGGCATGAAAATTCAGAATGGAAAATTAGTACATTTCCCTCGAAGTACATCATAAATGCAAATCAAGGGCTATTCAGAAAGTTATTCTGTACATGTTTCTCCAAAGATGAAGCCAGATTCTCTGAAAAGCTTTAAAGGACAAAAACAGCCTCCTGTGCAAGAAATGAAGGAAAATAGAATTATTTTCACTGTTATAGAAAGATAAATTTTAGGCCATCAAAATACAGAGATCCTTCAGGGAAAACTGCTGCATAGAAACACAGAGATAAACTCTAGGAGAAAATAGAAATTAGTTGCTATGACGGTCACCTATATTGTTTTTATAAAGGAGTTTCACCTGCATCGTCTTTTAATATCTATTTTAGGAAAACATGGTAGAGGAAACAAAGAAGGGACAGACATGGAAGGGCATGGTCAAGAAGGGGCAAACTGAGAGCCAGCTGGGAGCTGAGTGGAGCTATGTGATACTGTGTGTCTCTCAGTTAGGACAGGGCAAAATCTGGAAACATCTCTGAAGCACGACAGCTATGGATCTGAGAAAAGGAGAGCTACCCAGGCTCCACAACTCCATGTTTTTCTGTAACAGTTCATTGCTCTCCCATATGTAAATATTCCTCTTTCTCACAATGGTGCTTGAAATCCCATTAACAAAGGGAATTTCTGAATGGAAAAATAAAATAAGGGTAAATTATAAATTTATTATAAGGCCTCATGACAAACACTGGGTGTTATTCTAAAAACCTGAGGTTAAAAATTGATAAAATAAAGATGTCTTCTATTATTAGGAAGAGTGATGAGATTGGATGGAGGTCAGGCAAGAAATGAGAGGCCAAAGAAGAAGAGGCAATGAAGAGCGTGGAGAAAGATGAGAGGTAAACAGTAAAAACCAAACTACTTCTATTAGCAGCTCTCAATCAAGCCGCCCATTTAATGGGTCTAAATGGTTTTGAAGTTGCATCCCTATAATATCAGCTACCTGGGAGGCTAAGGAAGGTGAATCACCTTGGGCAACTTAGTGAGACTGTCTCAACACAAAAATGAGTGTTTTAAAGGGCAAGACATTTAGTCTAATCGTAAAGCACTTGCCTCGCCTGTGCAAGGCTCTGGATCTAATCCTAATTACTACAAACCAAAAAAAAAAGGCCTAAAACATACTATGTCTTTTCATTATTTAAACATCTTCATAATTTGCCACCACTGGTAGAATTGATTCTGGGTCTTTACAAAGAGAGGAACAAGACCATTAGACTTAAACCTTATCTTCTTTCTCTAGTCACATCATAAGCATTTCCATTCTTCATCTCCAACCTAACCTTTATTCATCATTGTGCCTTCTGTTTACAATTCCTTCTTCTATTCATTCATCAAACTCCAAACCATCCCTCAAGCATTATCTCTTTTGGAAAAAAAATTTTTTTTGGAAAAATTTAATTGAAGCACAGATTGCATTAAGTATTTATGAAAAGATATTGCATCTCTTCATTCCAGCTTGCTCACAGCCAGGCCTGCATGGCTGATGCATCTCTAATGTTTATTCCAGGACACAGTACATGACAAGTGCTTAAGAAACAAAGGCAGTAAGTAAATTACAAGCCCTACTTCCCTATCAAAATCTTTGAAGAACTCTATAGAAAGAAGAACAAGCAAATTTTGATTATAAACTCTTTACAGGCAAGAACTGCATCACAGTTTTCATTGCATACAAACTATTACTGTGTGAAAATTTTACAAACTAAGCCTAAGGAAGTGAAGAAAGTAGCAAGTCTAAAGCCAGAATGCCAGATTTAAATCGCTTATCTTCACTAAATTTGTATGGTCTTGGACACCGCTTTTCTCCCGAAGTACTATGATACTTGCAAAGTTAATATCTACTGAGTGTTTAAAGTTATGCATACCACTGTGTGCCTTCTAAAATAATAATAATACATCATAAAGAAAAATATGTTAGAAGAGCTTTCTGAAGATCTGCCTGGCGCATGCTAACATAGGTGCTTAATACATGAGACGTGTGATGAAACGAACAGAACACTAGCTAATCATATCTTCTGCGTGTGGTACTTTAGAAAGACATGCTTAACTATTTTCCCTTGTTAAAAAATATTGTGTTGTTGATGAGGAAACTAGTTACATTCAAGAATTTGAATGTGAAAATTGTGACATGATTCTTAGCAAATGTAATTATAATGATAGACTTGTAAGAGGTATTTGAAACTGAACTCAGGTTGAGTGTTTCCACAGAGGGAAAGGAATGGAGGAGGCCAAAGTAAACAAACAGGCCTGTAGGTGAAAGGGAAGACAGGGCTTCCAAATATAGCAGTGCCACTCAAGTGAAACACACAAGATCCAGAATTCCCTTGTCACATTATTTTCTTTCATAATCACAAGATGCTCCTCTCTATTACGGCTGGCTCAAGTATAACAGGGATTTAACATCAAGAGAATATATTTTAAAACTTTAACATTTTAATTTTTATATTAAAGATATCACCCCTCCTTTTCTCCCAACCAGGATCAATGTAAGCAAGAGCAAAGTAACTTATGCCAGTATATATTTTATAGAGTATATTCTAAGCAAAGTATAATTACTGGTTATATTTTGTAGTAACCTTTACAATTTATACTGATATTTTAACTCACATCTCAAACTATAGAGAACAGGAAGTGAGCAAGTTCATATTAAATGATGTTGTATCATCCCATAATACAAACTGCTCCTGTCCTTGTAATATTTATAACACACTGTATCAGCAGAATGGCCCAATAGCAAAGGGCAAGAACAGTTTCGCCAGCTTGACAACCTGCATACACACTGCATAAGTGAAACAAACATTGTGTAAACAATTATGTCAACCACACTAGCAAATAGGAGATTACTAAATGTGAAAGAAGCAGTTTTAGAAATCAGAGCTCCTGATTGCTCTTGCAGTTTCAAAGATATATTTCACTGACCACCAATACAACAACAAACTTGAGACTTACAACCCTGCTGACCAGAGTTTAGAAAAGAATGAGCATTCCTGAATGTTCATACACGACCTTCTGAGTCACTTGTGTCTCTGCCTGAGAGATTGGCAGAGTACTTCCTCAGAAATCACTTTGCCAGGCCACGTGAAATACGTTTGATAGCTGAACACAGTATTTTTATGAAAAAGACTTCAAAATCTGAAATCTGTTTGCCACTTTAGATAAAGGATAGAATGCTGTAACAAAGTACAGGGAGCGTTCGATTCAGCAATGTATAGTGTAAGGAGAGGACTGAAAATAAAAAATCTGGACTTAATTCTGGTTCTGTAACTTGCTTCCTTCATTCAGTAGGGCTTTTTTTTAAGCTATCATATGTCTATCACAGATATGTGTTTTCTCATATGAACAAATCCTACTATCAGGTTGCATTGAAAATTAATTTTTGATATGAAAATGTCAAACACAGTGTCTCACCATTAAGTGTTTTTAAATACATATGGATAAACTCAAGTACTAATATTATATTGTATTTCTCCCTTTATATTATGAATTCCATAAGGTTTTCAATTGCCATGTCATAAAAAGTACTTCTGCAATAAACTATATGTTTCCATATAGCTGACATACATGTTCTTCTGTAAGGGTCATCTTTCTTTTTCAATGCACAGATATTATTTATTTATTTATTTATTATGTTAACTATCTGTCTCTCACATAAAACATAAATTAAATGAAATTGTTTATTTTTGTTTGCTTTGCTTACTTTTATTTGCCCAGCTTAGGTGCAGGAATTGGCTTATGAGGCGCACCATAAGTATTTTTTGAATGAATGAATGAATGAAAACATTTTTCTTCAATATTTAAGTTTTGTTAGTGGATACTGTCAATAGAAAGTACTTAAAATTTGTATTAAGAAATGCATTTTAATAGAATTTTTAATAATAATAATAATGACAAAATAGAGTTCAACATTTAAACAAAACAATAAATTTATGGTGAAAAAAATTGAACATAGAATAATATTAATGAAGTGCTGTGTTTCTCAGTACATACACTGCTAAAGAGTCTTCACCAAAACTTACTGTGAAACCAAGAAATATAGCTCCTTAAAATATAATAGGGATGAAAAATAAAACTTGCTTTTTTCCAAATGGCACAAAGATTTTTTTCCTGAATTTATTGAAGTAGCTGTGTATTTATGCCATATTTTGACGCTCAAATACAAATCATATAGTGAACTTCAGCTGTATATTATATATGACTAAAAGTTAAATTGCCTTCCTGGTCCAGATTTTTCATATTTTAAAAATATTGCAGCGTATCATAGTGAATTATGCTTTAATTTTTTCACTGTAAGAATAAAATATTCTTTGACCACTGATAAACTGTGCACTTATTTTAGAGAATATATGAAATAAAATGGAAGGAGTTTTCCAGAATGAAAACCATACACATATTTTCACTTAAAAATCATCTTATAATTTCACAATACTTTTGGACCCACAGGTTCTTAGCTATGCAAGTAGTGCCTGGTAAGAATGTCCCAACCTAGAGGAACTATTACTGAATTCCTAGCTGAGTCTTACAGCTGATTTAACTGAATCTCAAGTCCAAGAGGGAATGGAAACATATTCTCAAAACTACTCTAGGTCACTAAGAACCTTCTGGCTCTCCTCCCAAATCACACTATCCCCACCCGCAACACCCAGTGATAGTCAAGTTTGCTCCTTGGTGGCTCTATGTGGCTTCTAAATGATAGAGAAACAAAAGCAATGACTTTTGTTATCAAAAATGTATCCCAAAAAGAGTGTTGACAAAGTAGCACCCACTTAGAGAAACACTACGGAACATTCTTTAACCTAATCTTCTCACCAGCAGACTTCCTCTGTCCAGGGAGGACCCATTCTTGTTAGCTACGGTCATTGTGTATGCAGCCTACTGCAGTAGTGCATAGATGACGGAAAGAGTAAATGAATGGATGCATCAATGCAAAGTATAGGTTATTATCTGTAATCATATTTACAGCCTTTAATTATTTCACTCATTTTCAGATTTTTTTTTTGCACTAGGAATCAAACTCAGGACCTTACACTTGCCAGGCAGGTGCTTGTGCCACTGAGCTATATCCTCAGCCCCTCAGATTTTTTTAAAAATGTACTAGAAACATTTCAGCAGAAGCTTCAACATATGCCTCTCAAGTCATAAAATACCCTTATCTTTTCATCCCCAATCATTCTCTTCTCCAGTTTGTTTCAACCACTCAGTTCAGTAATCATATCCTGGAGTTTGTGATCTCCAAAAGAGCCCCTCCTCTGAAGTGTATGAAGTGAAATATTTCATTCTCTGAACAGACTCATAAATTTTCATCTTTTCCCATTTAGTCCAACATATTAGTTCTTCAATCATTGTCCATTCCCCTTACTCCTAACTTTCTGCCAACCTCTTTCTCCCTCCCCTTCTTTCTTTGTCTTTAGCTCAGATTCTATGGTCCAGCCCAACACTCTCTTCCCCATGTGCTGACTCCCCTCATTCTGCTGTACTTCTGTCACATTCACGTGGCAAAATATCTGGGAATCCACAGACAGAAGACGGGTGAGAGCTGCCTAAAAAGCGTCCAGTTGGACAAAAGTAGATTCAGTTTAGCCTCAACTTCCCCAGACCTTCCTGCTGAATGCTTCCTGGCTAACTGTCTATCACATTTTCCATAATGCCAGAACATTCCTCTCCACAGCCACCTCCTTGTTCTGCAGATAACATTGCCACTCCACAGAGTACATTAGCATACTAAAAGGAAACACACTGACTTACAAAGCCATCATTTCACAAAACCTGGGGCCTATCTGCATCTTGATTGACACTTCCTTTTCCATTTGTTTGTTTGTTTGTTTGTTTCTACTAGGAATCAAATTCAGAACCTTGTGCTTATCAGGCAAGCACTTGCGCTGCTGAGCTATATCCCTGGCATTCCTTTATTTTTATAAAAGGAATCCAGCCTCCTCTCTGTAGCTAGTCACACTGCTTCTTGTCTAGATTCTCTACTCTTTCTCCTACCAGGGGAGAATTTTCCTTGCTTTTATCCCATATCACTGAGAACTTCTATATTTTAGCTCCTTTCCCTGAATCCTCTCTCTCTTACACACACACACACACACACACACACACACACACAAAGGATCTGAAATCATCCAATAAAACTTCCCACAGATATGAAAATTCTGGACTGTTAGGGAATGACCCTGGAGGCCCTGTGGATGGCATGGTGCTATTGCTCGTCTGTATTGTGAATGTGGTATATGAAAGAAAATGAAAGAAGACAGACAATTCTTCAAAGCAGAGAAATTAAAAAGACCCTTGAAGGTTAGTGCCATGGACACTGCTTTTTTTTTTTTTTTTTGCTTTTTTTTTTGTACTGGGGATCAAGCTCACGATCTTGCGCTTTGCCAGGCAGGCACCTATGCTAACCCCCAAGCCCCAGGGGACGCTTCTTTATTGTGAGCGGCAAACACGGGCAGTGGCACAAAACAGCTGGCAATGATGATTTTTTAAAAAATGCAACATGGGGGCTGAGGATATAGCTCAGTGGCACAGTGCCCGCCCAGCAACACAAGATCATGAGTTCTATCCCCAGAACCAAAAAAGTAAAACATGCAACATTATCCATTATCTTGCAAAGTAGCTATTAGTATGCTTTACCTAGTGAATAATCAAAACTATAAAAATTGATTACTTTATACTAATCTTTACAGCTACTGCTAGGGATATAGCTCAGTAGCACAAGCACCTGCCTGGCAAGCATAAGCCAGTGAGTTTGATCCCTGGTACCAAAAATTTTAAAAAAGAAAAATGTAATCTTTACAGGTAGGTCCAAAGGTGATGAAGCTGATTCTTTTTCTAAAAGTTACAGCAGGGAAGTGGCAGATGAGGAAAACTGAAAACTGAACTTCCCTTATTTTATTTCGTTTTCAGGAAGAATAGCTATTCTCATAGAATTCTAGAAGGCCAGATTTTTATTACCTAATCACAAGATTTCCTAAGAACAATAAGGCACTCTGCCATGGAGCAGAAAAAGAGTTTTTGGGGTGTTTGTTGTCATTGTTAATTTGTTTTTTAGTCACAGATGCAGAGAGTAAATGGAGTGAGAATACACAGCCATAACACAGTCAAATCATGGGAGAAGGAAAGTGCAGAGGACTCAAATATCCCAGAAGGGATAGAAGCTCAGGAGAAAGCATTTGCAGTGAAGATACTACATAAAAAGAAAGAGTGCACACCCAACATATAGAAGGGAAGGGGCACGAGAGGGGCACAATGATGTTAAGTTGCCTTCGTCAATGGGGCTCTGCAATACTCTAACCTGGAGGATACAGCATGATTTTTGCATATCAGAAGACTCCTTCACATCTATATAACCATAAGCATAACATCTACAGGGAAATCCTAATGGTTCCTTGGTCACCTCTACGTTTATTGCCCCTTCTTGCCTCTTAGAGCCTTGGAAACACACAGTGCCTTTTTGAAAGGGGTACACTCTATCCATCTCATATAAATAAAAGAAAAAGAGAGAATAGAGGAGAGCAAACTGCAAGACAGAAAAAAAATCCAGACTGACCAACTTGTCCATGAGAGCACAGTCATGCTGGATGTGGCCGCCCATCTGTGAGCAGCTCATTCCCTCCCCAAGATAAGCCTGCACGTAGCATGGGGCTTGGAGCAGGGAGAGACTAAAAACAAAACCAAGAACACAAAGAGCAGTTTTGCCTGGGGTTCATACCTGGGGTCTCCAGCTGTGAAGCATAGCTGCCCATGCCCTGGCATAGCTGTCGGTGCCCTATCTCCATTCCTCCTGAATTGCTCATTGCTTCAACCCATGTGGAAGAAACTATCCTATCTCCTTCTCTGCTTCTCCCAATTTTCCCTTTTTCTCCTTTCTAGCTGTTTTCACAGTCATATGAAGCATATTTTTCAGCCTCCTCTGAACGTTCTTTCTCCAACTTACTCAAGATTCCTTGTCTTGAAATGCCACCCACGATGCACAGCTGTGGGCCATCAGTTTTTCTATTTACTGCAACTTTACAGACATAATAAAGATACAGCTGAGGGGATAAACACAGGAATAGCTGGGAGATGGTGACCCTGATAGAGGGTCACCTCAAGATATCTTCAAGAATAAGAAAACCAGAAATGAGCAGATCGAGAGAGAATGTCATTTGCTTTTTCTTTTGGCACATTTGAACTCACTTCCTATTTAGGAGCAAATGTCTAGTTTTTTATCCTTCCCTTTGCCTCCTTCTTTCTCTACCGCCTTGCCCCTCCCCTGTGCTCCTCCTCCTCAACACTTCCACAGAACACGACAGGAGGAAGAAGTTATTTTCTTTGCAGCCCCAAGCCCTGATCATACTTGCTGATTTTAGAGTAAGTGCTCCCAGCTGACTTTCAGAGGTCGCTCAGTGTCAGCAGTCCTTACAGGACGTCCTCCATAATGAAGAAATTATAGAATAGACAATCCACCCTTGTGAAACAACAAGAGAGTACAAGGAGAGACCTTGTTCTTCTGAAGCATGTTAAAATAATAGCAAGTCTCTGTCCAGTGATGTGAAAACAGTGAGTTTAATTCAGCAATTTAGCCTTAAAATAGTAAGTCTACACAAAGGAAATGCAGCAGAAAAAAAGGAGCACTGGGGCAATTACAACAACGTCAGTACCTAAGCAGCAGGCCACTGGTCAAAGATGTATGTGCCAGACCCTCCAAATGTCAGTCGGAATCTTCTCCAGCTGGTCCCAAGTCTCCAGCTACTTCCCCACTCTCTGTTGACACTCCGTAAATCCTACTTGGTGTATACACTTTACTCTCCACATCTGCAAGTGAACACTGCACTTCAGTGTTACTGGCCATGCTTCTGCAAGGGTCAAAGGCGATTCAAACAGTTTATATAAAAGCCTTCAAGAATACATAATTCCTCCCATATGGGATGACAGAGAACAGCAGACAAATGTAAGACTTTATTAAATGTCTAGCTTCTAAAGATGCTGTCAGGTGGAAGGCTCTCTTGAAAAAGTAAAATATTTCCAATAAAAGCCTTCAGAAGTTTAACCATAAGGTTTATAGGAGTCTTGTCAAATTAGAGAGGCAAATTAGGCAAGATGTGAAAAGGCAGTGCTCGTATCCCAGGGACATTAAGACACTGAAGAATAACTGCTAAGCCACCATGTCTACTGTTCTCTGGTAAAACATGAGTGTTACAATAAAGATATCATAGAAGAAAAAAATATGGAATATATAATGGAATGAATATGTGTCTTAAATCTGGGGGCTGTATAAAAACAGCAAGGTCGGGGATATAGCTCGGTGGCACAGCACCTGTCTGGCAAGCATAAGGTCCTGGGTTCAATTCTTGGTACCAAAAAAAAAAAAGATAATTCATTAATTGTACCACTAAATATAATTTAATTATAATATATAATTGTAATTTAATATTAGACTTATAATTCATAAGTCTCATTAACCATTACTTTCTTGGTTTGTGGCTTAGAAAATATGGTCACTGTTTTCTTGTTTTAGGTGCTTCTCATAAAATTCAACTTTTCAATTCCAGAATTCTTCACTTTTATTCTCTGTCTCAGTCTTCTTTCTCTTCTCTCCAGGCTTCCAACCACAAAGGTTTCTGCACATTCTTCCATCACCCAATCTGTCCGTTTTATGACACCACTGTCCTCCTAGTCTTGCGGTCCTCTCTGCCCATCACCTCTGCAGTAGGTCACCATGACCTACCATGAAAGAGCATGTGGCAGCCAGCCTGGAATCTCTTTCTGGCACAGAAGCATATGCATCTCCTCTGGGCAGGGAGCTCGGCCTAACAAAACACCTGCCGGATATGAGGGTTGAATTCAGGCACTGAGTGGGGATTAAGAGCGTCTCTATTCATTATCTATTCACCACAGTGATGTCACCACATTAATGCCTCATAGGAAAAAAGGAGAGATAAATCCTAAACCCACTTCACACGTTGAATATCGTCAATCCCAAACACTGAATCTCCAACTCCTGTTGTCCCCCTTTGGTGTTCACATACGCATAACAACCAGAGCACCTGAGTTCTCCCCGGAAATCCAGGGCTACTAACAAAACCAGAACAGAAGCACTAATCATGTAATACTGCTATCAGGTTTTTAAGTTTCTAATTCTCTCAATCTTCCTTCATGGGACAGATTATATTGCATCATTGCTCTTGGCTTTCTTTGGTGGCTGGCTATAAAAGCACATTCCCTTCCTAGTGGTCCAGTTAGTTTTTTAAGGCTCCTTTAGAAAATATCTCTGCTAACAGGACGGACTCCTTCGGTCTTCTTAAGAAAGCAGGGGATGACAGCATCTTTTTAATGATGGTTTAATGAGGTTGTTAAACACTGATGAAGATCAGAGTTTAAGAATCCACTTGAAAATGCAAAAGAAGAACCTAAAGACTGCTGACCACCTCAGGTATTCTATGTTGAATCTTCAGCATGAATTTACACTAGATCCCTTTCATCCGTTCACTTGACATGTTGTGTGCCAGGAATGACATGAACTCGATGTCAGCCTTGATTCACCTGTCAGTAATTTATCTGAAGCTTTGTTTTAATGCTAGATTACACAGAGTTCAGTCATGTTATTAAACATGCATGATTAGTTTGTTTAAGGCTCTGCTAAAAATTGTGCTTAAAATCATGTGCACAGGATCACGTGGGCTTCATTGGAGGATGAGGCCCACTACTATTAATATCACATAAAAGAGATTCCTTTTAAAATGCTATTATTTCATATTTAAAATAGGAGATATTTTAGCTTCTTAAGGTCTATATAGATGAAAAAATACAAATGTCCACTCAGTTTCTCTCTCTATAGTAAAACAGGTTTGTTTAAAGCAAACATGAAATTGTTTTAATTTTGTTTCTTTGACAGAAACATAGTAAGCTTATTTCCTTTTGCTCAATTCTCATCCACTCCCCCACAAAAAAAAGAAAATTCTGCCTTAACTCTATCTGCTTTTAAAAAGCTTATGTAGCTCTAAGATACTGGGATAAATAGCTTGTACAGTAAGAAATTTCACATAAAGTTAGTGTTCGCTCTGTTTACTCAGAGAAACAAAAAAGACCATTCTCAAAGACACTAATAAATAGAGGAATGAGGGAAAACTCATTGAAAATTACTTCTGCCCTCTGGGTGTGTCCAGTTGGGAAGGTTTACTGTTCAATATGAAAGTCAACTTTTTCACTGATGTTTCACTAAGGTCAGGGTCACTGCTACAGAAAAGTTAATTTCCTGTTCCATTTTTCCTGGAGCATTTGTGCACTTCGGCTAAATGAATGCTAGATTTTCCACTAGGGAAGAAGCAAGCTTAGGGCTGAAGTTATTGAAATGTTATTATACTTCCTATTGCTTGTTAGAGGAACAGTGAAACATCGAGAGGAAGTTCAATCGTGACAGCACAATTTTGGGCTTCTAGTGACATTTTGAAACGTAATTTTATAACCTGACATCTATATAGCACACTATACTTATACTACTACTTTTTATGAAAAAAATAGAGTATTTCCAGTAGTCACATTTATGTTACGTATTTACATTCTTTTCTCAAGAGGCTTCCAATGCAATGAGAATATTTTCATGATACTGTCCTCTGATATATAATGATGTTACCTCCTTGCCATTCATAATCTCAGTGATTTCCAAAACACTCTCAGCCAGTGTCTAATTTGACCCTGTAGAAACTCTGTGACAAACATTTCCCTCCCTAGGTCACAGGAGACTGAAACCAAAGAAGTCACTTATCCATGATCATTCAAGGCCAGCACTGAAGCTGGAGGATCTCCTTTTCAATCTTAGGCAAAGTCCCCTTCACCTGGAGAGGAGCAGAGGTTCACATTAGGGTCTATCTCAGACACATGAATCTTCGGCAGTGATTTCCAGAAGTTGCACACTGTCCCAGCCACGCACGCTTTTTCTTCTATCAAAACAAACAACACTAGGTTCCTGAAGCAATATAGTGGTTCCTTCTTTTGTGAACTTGATTCTTTCTACCCTTCTGGTTGCAAACTGAGATAGATGAGAAATTAATCAAATTCAATGTTTAGGTTCAATGTTGACCTTATGGAGAAATTTGATTTGGTTCTTGTTCAATTTGGTTTATGACCAGAATCATGGAAAGAACCAAGTTACTGAATAAGGTACTACTGTGTTATTGTTTAAGTAAATACTATATTTTTTCTATAGATTGCTCACTATTGTTAGACTTTTCCTATTACCTGACTCTTCCATTCTAAATTAGCCACTTTATCACATGTTCCAACCTCAGATATATTCAGAATATGCTTAGGGCAGTAAATGCCAACTTCAGTTTGTCAAAATCAGCTGCACGATAGATAACAAGAGATTGGCTAACAAAATAACTGAAATATCAAAATTTGAGAATAATTTACATGCATGCCAACCAGGATAACTTTATAAATCAGGAGAGATATGCTTCATTCTCTCTATTTGTGTAGTCCAATGTACTTTGTTGAGCAAGCTAGAAAGGAACTATTACATACAACTTAGAAAGCAAGTAGAATGTTGTTGCATTTAACTGTCGGTATAGATGTTATAGGGGGAAAAATGACAGAGACCTATTACTATGAGGCAGCCCGCATTAAAAATTTGCCTGTTCAAAATGTAAAGAATAACACACAGGCTGAGAATAAAAACATGGACTATAAAACAAACATAATCCCGATAAAGTACATATATTTGAGGTCACTGTTTAAATCCAGCTTAAGGGCAGAAAAGACACGCACATTTACAGGATGCCAAGCCTGACCTTCCACTATGCTTAAGGTTTTCAAGCACCTAAGTTTACTCAATTCTCAGAAATACGGCTTAGACACTTCCATTTTACTGATAAGGAGACTGAGGGTTTACAAATTCAGGTAAAAAATTGTTAGAGGTCCTATAACTAGGAAATGATACAGAATTTGAACCTGTATATTCCACCACATACTCATGATCTTCTCATGTAATATACTTCACACACTTGAGATAAAAGCTTTGCTGGAGACAGCAAGATTGTATCATCAATTATGAGAAGATTAATGCAGACTTGCAGGGCTTTCCCTTACTGAGTGCTTCTGCTGGACTGTACCCTACGCAACTGGTAAGGGTTTCTGTTGAGAGTCCCTAGCTAAGGACCAGAGACAATAATAGTTACATTTCAGGGCACCCTAGCAGGTCCATTCTGTACTTCCACGTGCTCTTCCTAGTAACTATTTTCATTCACTTACTATTTTGAATAATAAGTTTCTTGAATCTGTGTTAGTAAATTTAATTAAAAGTTACATACTTTTCAACATCTTTATGCATAACATATTGAATATAGCATTGATCATTTTAAATTCTTTTAAACCCCATAAATTATAAATAGAAATGCTGTTTTATGTTTTGGACAAGTCTCCAAAAGCACAAAAGTTGACCAAGTACTATTTACTCTGCAGATCTCCAACTTTGGTATAATGCTTGTTGGAGAATATAAATCTTATTTAGAATATGAGCTCATCTTTTCAGTGAAAAAGGCTTCACAGAAAAAATATACAGATAAAGTCAGAAGGAAAACCAAATAGAAAAATACCAAAATATTCTCTTCACCCCAAAAGGCCATAGAATCAAAACTGGTAACACAGTTCACTTTTCATAATGTCGTTGTATCTAGTGGTTTTCCATTTCAGAGGGTTTTTCTCATGTGAGTTTCCAGTTCTGTTAGTATAAGAAACAGAATTGCTTAGAGGGAGAAAGAAGCAGATACTATGGCATTACCTTGAAAAAACAAGAGGGAATTTCACTTGTGAAATGATTAATTCTCTGATACATAAGAAATTTAATGTAACTTATTTAAATATGAGATTCATCAAGACTTGATTAAGATTTTGTATAATGGAAGTAAGTTTGAACTTGTTTCAAATTCTCTCAGAATGAGCAATTTTTCCCTATATATGTGTTTCATTATAAAAATTTAACATAACTCTAATCAATTAGCTCAGAGAAATCCACAAGCTCTAAATTCTCATTAGGCAACCCAACTAATTCCATGAAGGCTATGTACCTCGTGGAATGCTGACATCTCCAAAGAATGTCTTATATATACACCATTGTATTTATTTTTTTCAGATAAATGTCTTTATTAGTACATGTGTGTCATACATAATGTCTACGGTCCTTGTGAGAAGTTGGTATATAAATATCATACATCTTAATTCCTTTTTTTGTCCCTTTTCCTCTTACCTAATCTCTACCCCCATCTCTTGATTCCCTTCTCTGAATAAAATCCATCTCCCTACTTTCTATTATCTATCTTTTATATTGTTCTTACTTTTACTTTGGGTTTCTCATTCCAAAAATCCATGCAATATTTAAGCCTGAGTGTCTGATTTGTTTTACTTAACATTATGGTCTCAAGGTCTTAAGGCATCTATTTGCCTACACATGACTCAAGTTCATCATTCTTTATTGCAGATTCTATTTTGCACAAATTCTACATTTTCTTTGTCCATTCTTCTGTTGATGGACATATGAACCACTTCCCAGATTTAGCTATTATGAACTGGACAATTCCACCAGCATGATTTCAAAATCTACACCTTCCAATCTAATTAAAATACAAAAACATGAAAGAAATTGAATTTTTAGTAGACTCAATCTGTTAAGAACAGAAATTCCTTGGTAAAGAAAGGTTAGAGGATAGAGATAAAGAAGACAAAAAAGATAGAAAATAATTAGAGTATGGAAAATGATGTTCTTTAAAAAAATACATATGGTAGACATTTGAGAATGTTAATAGATGAAGGCTCTCAATGAGATGAAGGAGCTGACGATAGCCAGAGAGACTGGTTATAATTGATGAAATACAGTGGAGCAAAAGGCCTGACAGTTTCCATGAGTCAGAGGCTCACCAAGTACTACAGAAAGGACTTCAAGGGATACTGGTGCAGGAACAAGAAACTTAGAGTTCAGCAAAGAGAACAACAGAAGGAAAAGAAAGAATTGTCCTTTTTTTGGCTCCTGTTCTGATCAAGGATGTCAGAGTGAGCCTTCTCCAACCCTCCAGTTCATCACTTATCCATTTCTGAAATATTTATAGAGTTCATTATGTGTTAGGCATCATTTTAACAGTGGAAATGTAGAAGTAAAAAAATTAAATACAGTCTTTGACCTTAATGCACTTATATTTCAAGTAGAAAGACAGGCCATAAACAAATAGATACATTTGTATATTTATTCAGGGTCCAAAATTTTATCCTGTGTTCTCTACTTCCCACCCAACTCACTCTGCTGAAACCTCAGCCCTAACATGCTGTTAATCTCGGCATCTCAGACAAAAAAAAAAAAAAAAGAAGAAAAAAATCAGCAAAATTTAGAGCTGTACAGATAAGCAAGCCTAACTTTGAATAACACATCAGCCTCCCTAAGCTTTGTCTTGATTCTAAAAGCTTGTTTTACTGTGAAAAAACAACAGTTTAGAGGTTGGAGGAGAGGGAGAAAACCTCAAAAGGCTTTCATCACAGTCTCTCCTTACCCAAGGGTCTAGGTTCATTGCAGCAACTACTTACTGCTCACCTACTTTGGAAGGTCAAACGTTAGGGACGACGGAGATTAATAAATCCTCTAGGAAATTAAATAATAATTATTCTGATAGCTAATTGAGTACTTTCTATTTTTGAGACACTTTAAGTGCTTTGCTTGATTTATTTCAGTTAAACCTTGTGTTAGCCTTGGGAGCTAGATAATAATATATTCATTTTCAGGTTAGGAAGCTAAATCCTGAAGAAGTCAAGTAATGTGCCCAAAGCAGCAACTTAACAAATGGTATTAATTTGACTCAAGAGCTCTCATATACTTAACTATTCTGCCTCCTCAATTTTATTAATTCCCTGTGGCTGCCATAGGAAAGTACCACAGACTGGGTAGTTTAAGACAACAAAAATTTATTGTCTCACAGTTTGGGAGGCTGGAAATCTGAAATCAAGGTATCAGTAATGCCATGCATGTTTGATACCTGTACTGTAATCTTTCCTCACCTCCTGGTGGCACACCTTCAATTTCTGCCTTCATCATTTCATGATCTTCTCCCTGCATGTCTATTTTCATATAAAGACTTTGTTCATAATGGATTAGGAGCCCATTGTACTCTGGTGTGACATCATCTTACCTAATTACACCTGCAACCATCGCATGTCTAAATAAGCTCACATTCTGAAGTGTTCTGTGAGGGTTAGAACTTCAATATTCTTCTTCTCTGGGGAGGACACAATTCAAGCACTAATAAATCGATATAGTAGCACTATAGTGATTAATGCTGACAAATAAATATAGTATATGAAGCTAGAACAGAGATACAAAGAACACAAACTCTATCCAATCCTGTCCTATCAACTCTATGTCTTACTTTGAGGTACTTTCCTTCTATAAACTTCATTTTCCGCCCTTATAAAAGAAAGACATTAAAAGTAATAATCTCTAACACATTGCCTGTTCTAACATCCTAATGTTCCTTCATTTCTAAAAAGCTGTAACAAACAGTAAGCTTTATTTGGCACATTAAAGTACGCATTTATTTTCAGAGATAATGGGTACCACCAGAAGGGAATGAAAATCGTAGGTTTCAGAATGTTTTGAGAATGATCATGAAACTTTTTAAAGGTATTGATTACGGCAGACTCCCTGGAGAAAACTTTAGCAAAAGGTAGAGATATTGTAGTTTAGAGCACAGCGTTTTGGGCTGGCTCATGGATTGTGACATAAATGCAGATGGAGAGAAAAGGTACAAAGCATGTCCCAACATTCTCAGGAAATGAATGAAGAGAACTGCGCATGCTTAGGAGGGGGAGTGTCTACCCAACTGGGTAGACTCAACATTACAATACTGAAAGCTTCCCCACAGTGAAATTATGGCAGGAGTGCACACGTAGGACAGAAGGAGCAGGCAGACGGCAAGGTAAGTTTGTCAGACTACTGAAATCAACTTGATTTTAAACAGTGGTCAGCACAGAGATTTTGAAGGTAGACGCAAAGATTTTAGAATCTGATTAACTAGAATCTGGGTCCATTTGAGGGATTGAAGGAAATTTTACTTTACATCATCCATAAAGGGTACACTAAGGTGGCATTTACTAAACATATTCAGAATTTTCAAAGTCTAAATATGCCTCATGTTCACAGAGAAAAACCAGAAGCTAGAGCTAAAAAAAGAATATCATGTCTACAGGCATTATATAAACCACAAAGAGGAAATTTAGATTTGGTTAAGAGCCTAAAAAGGTGAGGGAAGACTGAAATGTAACAGACCGGTTGGGCTCAAACAAATGGTTCTGGAAAAGAGCTGTATGTAAGACAAGAATGCTGTGGCCTTTACTGAACAAGGTCAATATGGTTAACATCACCAACCAATACACCTAAGGGTTTAGAGCATAAATTTTATATGTGCAGGCCTTTTACTAATATTAAAGTATTTTGAAAGAGTTTTCAAAAGGAAAGAAAGAAACTTCAAGAATGTTATGACCTTTCTAATTTAGAACCAGTCCCGTTGCTCATTGGCAGGCCATGGCTTTGTTAGGGAATCAGACTAGATGGATTTGGTGTGGGCAAGTAATGGCTAAAAAGCAAGAAATAGCAAGATAACTGTAAGGTTTAAAACCTATGTATCCAGGAGGATGGAGGATGATGTTAGATCCTATTCATGGAAGTGAGAAGATGAAGAGGCATCATAGATTTGAGAATAAAATTTTTGAGGAAAAATCATTTAAATTTATATAATTTATTGTACCATTCTAGAAAATATAGAAATTGGAGATGCAGATGATGATTGACCTGACCAGTGATTAAAATTAACGTTGGTAAAATTGATACTGTCATCAGAGAAAAGTACAAAACAAGCCACTTACGGAGTCAAGGAACAAAATTCAGGAATGCTTCTCTTTACCATCAGGGGGTAGAAATTAACCTTGAGAAGAAAACAGGAGTTATTCAGAGAGTTCAAAAATGAGCTTATTGTGTAATGGAATTCAAAAAGGGAGGTTCAAGACTCCTTGCCTGATAGTGTAAGATTCCTCAGAGATAGTGTAGATGGTGTGAGAAGTAGCCAGCTGATCACTCAGAAAGAAATTTCACCAAATGAAAATGATCAAGTGCAAAGAACAGATAGGGGTGGGTAGGAAGAGTGCACAAAGAAAACCATGCAAAGTATCTGTGAAGAGAGCTAGAGAGACAGAAAGCACACTCGGGAGACTGCCAGCTACCTGGAAACTTCCTGTGGTATCAGTTCTAAGCATGTTCTCTAGCTGAAGGAATGGCCCAGTGGAGAGGTTTGCAACTGGAGATAAGCAAAGATTTATCCAGTTGGAGAGGTTTAAAACTGTCACTATTCTAAGTTAACAGAGTAACTCTGGAGCCCATCCTAGAAAAGGTGGACAAGGAAGAACATGAGGAAAACTAGATTTCACAAAGAGGCACCTTGAAATAGCCTCCTTATTGTTCTCTCTACCTTCAATTCCACTCTGCTCCAGTTTGTTCTGCAATGTATATTTTGGAATTTTCTCTCTAAAATTTAAATCTAGTCACGCCAATCTTTGCTTAACATTCTTTAGGGAGTCTTAGTTCTCTTCAGAAACCAAACTTCTTACCATGTGCACATTATAACAATTTGAATTGTTCAAACGTATTGAGCTACATAATTTCTTCTTTGTATATATGGATAATTCTTTTTATGACATACTTTTTTGCTCTCATCTCTAGTTCCTGCACTGCCCATTCTAACTTACTTCTTTGTTGTTGTTGTTGTATGTTTGTTTGTTTGCTCATTTGTTTGGTTGAGACAGGATCTCTCCATGTATTCCACGTTGGCCTTGAATTCACCATGTAGCCCAGGCTGGTCTTCAATTTGCAGTGATCCTCCTGCCTTAGTCTCCTGAATGCTGGGATTACAGGGGTGCACCATTGCATCCAGCTCTAACATTTCAAAAAAATGGCCTTACATTTATCAGTTTCCTGGCACAATATTTGTCTGTGTCAGAGTGGTGGTTCTAATTTCTGTACCACTTATATCAAATACAGAGCTTGAAACATACAAATTTCTCATTATTTACAAAGTAAATGAAAAACTGAAAGAATAAACAAGTGAAACAATCCAAAGGAGAAAGTCTAACGGGGAGCCAGGGTTTGTTGTTGCTTTTTCCTTCTGTTGAAGAGGAAGGTTCTCAGATAATTACAATTGCTTTACTTAAAGAGATCAAATCCTTTTCCTATGAGAGCACACATTTGGACCTTGTTGGTGGCTCTTTAGAGCCAAAGTTATCATCACTGCCATAGCAGTTGTCACTAGATCACTTTGCCTCATCTACCTCCTGGCGGTCATAAAGTTCCAGTCACTGATTTCACCACCTCTGCCCCAAGGACCTGTAGCTCCTACCACAGTATTGATTAACAACGAAGGACAACTCTACCTTGGCACTCATAAAACAATACCTTCAAAGGCCACTGGTGGCCCTGAGAACCCAGGTTACTACCTGTAAGCAGCACAAGATGGGCTCCAACCAATAAAAAGCAGAAGAGAAAATCAGGAGACTTTCTCAGGAAAATCAGGAAAACTCCTGGACTTTTCTGCCCCTTTCTTCCAATGCCTGTCCTGAGATGTGGTAGAGGATAGCAGCCTGTCTGCATTTATCTCCTGATAATGAATGTACCCCTTCATTTTCCTCCCCCACTCCTGTGTGGGATCTTTGGAATTGCATTTTCAGATAAAGGTGTTAGTAGGTAAGAGTTTGACTAAGGTTTTGTTTCTAGAAAACCTGGGCTAGCCAAATACATGTGATCAAAACATATACAGAATTTAAATTTTAAAATTTATTACAGTAAAAGACACACTGCCATTAATGCTCCTCAAAATACTCTCCTCCACTTTGAGTATATTTATCACAACCCTGTCACTTTGTAAAGCAGTTCTTGAAGTCCTCTTTTGATCATCAGGGATGATTACGGATGTGGTGAATGCTACTGCCAAGTGTCATCCAATAGAAAGGCAGGCTTTAAAAGATTAATGTGTGTCCTTAACCCACTTTGCCCACTAGATCTAGCACCTGAGAGTTTTCTTCCCCACAGTCAAAATGATAATGAAAGGTAAGTGTTTTGAATCATTTCAGAACCCTGAGGCAGCTACAGCAGCACAAATAATGAAATTTATGAAAAAAGAACTTCTAGAACTGCTCCAGAAAGTGGTATACAATGTGATAAGTCTTTTCAAAGTGAGAAGGAATAGTTTGAAGTGAGGTTAATGGCAATATGTCTTTTACTATTGTAAGTCTTTTTAAATGTTAATGTTCAACAAATATTTTGATCGCTACTTGTAATTACTAGGAAATATTCAGATGTTAAATCTAATACTCACTGTTAGAAATTCAAACAAAGTTAATTAGAATACTTTAAATGAGTACATTCACTTGTTTGCTTCAGGCCATGGTAGATCCTGGAGGAAATAGGAGCTGTATAGAATAGTCACTGAAACAGAAGGGAGAGGAATAAGACATGGAAAACAAATAGTCAAGCAACAGTCAAAGAAATAGTACTTTCATTTTGGAGCTCAACAAGGGATAATCAGAAACACATGGCTCTGGTGAGCATAAATGCTTTCCTCAAATAGAACCTCTCCATTACAGGAGCATATACTAAGGAGATTTTCTTCCATTATATCTGTTTACAATTTAATATGCTTCCTGTGTTCTGTAATGTTTTAAGGTGTTAGATTCCATGAAAATAGATAAATCTACTGACTGACCTACTTTAGTGAAGACAGCACAACTATATTAATGTATTAAATTGAAAGAATTTTAAGACTCAGTAGATTACCAGACAATATTCCAACATCCTATGTTAAGAGAAATCCAGAAGAAATGACAACAGTACATCTGCTTAGCAAAAAACTTTGGAATGCACAAATGGAAAAATGAATTAAAATCTTGCCAGAAAGAAAGAGAATATTTTCTTACTATGGAAAGTTGGCAGATTCTAACACTGTGAGCTCAATTTGTACTGAAAATAATTTTAGACATTGAATCAGATCCCAATGGTAAAGGTGTAGAGGGCAGTTACTCACCTTCAAATATTTGCTACTACCTAGTTGGTTAGTAAAGTATAAAGGGTCTTTTCTTAGAAGCAACTCCAACCAAAAAGACTGGAAAATATTTATTCATCAGTGAATGAAAACTATGACTTAAGAAATACTCTAAGTGTATTCTGGCTCCTGAATGTTTGTCACCACAGACATTACTACATTTACTGAAATGCTTTTTAAATGTACGCAGTTGGAGTCTTTCTCTTTTCATTTTAGATTTATAAATCCAGACCCAGTTTACATATCATGAAAGGCCACTGACTAAACATTTAAATGTACTAGTTGTTAGACATGCTTGGTGATTTTTAATATGTTTTTAATTCCAAATATATGATCAAAATCAATGATTTTTCCTAGAGATCTGCACACACACACATACACACAGTATTTTGCATAAAACTTCTGAGGTTTTGTAGCAATTTTATACACTCAAATATATTCTTAAATGTATAAAGTAAAAACCAACTGTTTTAAATAATGCTCAAAAATATTTAAAGACAAAGTCAACTAAAGGAAACCCTTAATAATGCAAATATTTTGGCTTTCTAATAAAAGACATAATAAAATTCAAAATTTTTGGACATAAACAATGCTATATCTATAATATACCTAAACGCTAACTCGGGATCTTCAGGAAATTCTATATAATATCTCATGAGTTTTTTTTTTAAATGAACTTCATAAGTAGTTGTTTTTGAGAATGATCTAAATATTGATCACAATATGACAAGATACATATTGATTTCTTTCTTCATATTAGATATGTGAAAGAATAAGTACTTCAAACTGATTCTTTTTTGGAACATATATAAGAAGTGAAATTTATTCATATCTATTTTTAACTGAAGTCTGTGTTATACTTCTTTCTACTTTCCTTCTTCTCGCAAACAAAATTAGCTCTATTCTAGTGGCATATGTCAAAAATGGAGATACATGGCCCAGTATTCCTATCTACTAGGCTTCTGAACTATAATTTTGAACTTCAAATCTTGCTTATGTTTGAAATATTTCAGCACATGAATCATCTGGAAACCAAAATCATCATGTGTTTGGCATTTTTTGGTAAAGAAAATTCTAGAGTGAACATCAAGTTTCAGATTGTTTAGATGTAGCCAGAGATCCAAAATTGAAATGGGATTTTCTTGCCAGTCTGCAAACAGCAGCTAACATATTCCTAAATTACAAATGAAGCAGGCATCATCAAAAGTCAGGTAAAAGGATAACAAAAGACTAAGTTAATAAGTAAATCCTCCTCATATAAGATTCATAGAAAATACTGTAGGGACTTTCATATATAACTACCCTAACTATTTTTAAACAAATTATACTTATTAATGTTAAAAACTAAGAAGAGTAACTTTGATGAATCATAAATTTGATGTTTTCAAGAAAAAAATGCAAATAAAAGTTAATGTTAGTATAAGTGAACCAAAAATACCCATTATTAAATTATTTTATAGCATTTAAAACTTTATTTGTATATCAACTGAAGTTACTTTTAAAGATTTTTCCACTTGTACTGTCTGCTATTCTTTGCTATACCTCCTGGTCAATATATTCAATGACATAATTGCTGACCAATGACACCCATTTAAAAGTTTCCAAATTTTCTTCATTTTAGCCTAATATGATTCTGCATTTCAATAATTTCTTGCAGTTGTGGTTTCACAAATTGTTCTGAAAGCACTGGACTTGGTTTTATTTAGAGCAACATCCTTGTGGCAGGAACCATAAAGCTTGATTTCTATTCCTCCGCAATGTACCATGTCTCAAAGCTAGCCATGTGCACTACCTAAACATACTGGGTGTCATTCATTCTATCTAGAAATCGATGGCAATTGCATCTATAGCGCCATATCTACAATGCCTATTATTAGTCGGAAATAAAATAAACACGAGTTTTTAAATCAAAATAGCAGTGGCACTGGAAGGGTTGGTCATGATGGTAGCAGTAACGCTGTTATCCAAGATGAAATTCTGATCAACAGTACAAGATGGAACTAAATCGGTAGTAGAGATATATTACTTACAGCTTCCTAAGTTACCTTGCTATAGTAACACAGAATTCGGTAACTGTGCCACCATTTTTAAACAGTTTTTTCTTCTTTTACACTGGACTATTATAAAGATTATCATTGAAAGACTAAACAAAGTGGTATATTAAAATAGAAATTTTATGTTTCCGTGACTTGTGTTTTCTCGTATGACCAGTAAGACTAGTGAAGTTCTCCTGAATAGCGTAAGTATGGAATAACCTCAATTTCCTTAACTTTATGAATGATAAAACATAGCATGCCAATTTTTTAATGAAACCTGTCACATCACCCCCTTTAAATGCTTCAGAAAATAAATGTATTGCTTTAGAATGCAACCATCAATTAAGAATATAGTTATCCAACTATAAAACGGAATTTTAAATATTTTTGAGTCTGGAATGGTCTGAGCAGTCATATTACCTTGAGGAAAGACATTCACTGTTTATCAAAGTTTGGAAACTTTGATTTGTTTTTATTATCCTATCGTCTCTTGTCTCTTAGATTCTTTAATACTTTAGAAGGACTCACCCTTTTTCAAATTATGTATTGCATTCCACTGAAAGGAAGTGAAGCTATCAAAGATAAAATAAAGACTAGACATTTCTGGAAGTAGATAGAAGAAGCTGAAGCTTATGTAACATGTTTCTCTGTCATCAGGTCACTCTCCGGGCTGTTTATCCTCTGGATCCCTTTCAGACCTCATGGAAGTTAATTTTAGTTCACAGAAAGGACAGACGGCAAGACAGATTGCTGTCTTTGCAGAAACTCTCTCAGGAAAGTTTTAGAGTCTTACCTTTCTGATTTCCTGTGCGTTGCCAGAGAAAAGGAAGCACTGCCTGTCCTGTGCATATCGGTTCTTGCATCGGTCCGCCTGGGTATCGCTGGCTGTGGCGGGGGGAGCCCCCGGGACAGTGGCCGCCAGCTTCCTCCTGCCTCGGAGGGTCAGAGTCTGGTAGAAGAGACAGATGGCCACTACCAAGCCCACCAAGAAAGGCCGGGCACACAATCGCCGACGACAAAGGAACACTGGGCGACAGAGCATGACCAGTTCAGCTTCACTTGGCCCCTGTCCACGTTACTGGAAAAATCATAGCAGCTAGTTTTTTGCCCGCATGAAAAATACAAATCTGTCTTCTTTTTCCACAACTCCAGTCAAGTTTGCTCCATCTCCACTTAAGGACTTTCCAAAGGGTCATGCCAACGGATCAGAGGTGCCAAAGTCAGAGGTAGTTAATGAGCGTCCTTCCATCAATGACAGCAAAAGTAGTTGACCTGGGTTTAAAAAAAAAAAAGAAAACAAAATAATAATAATTATAACTAGTCATCTGAGTGCCTTCCAGACTGCCTAACTGTTGGTTCCGGAAATGCCTTATTTTCACAACATCCTTAAGCTCACAGTAAAGGAGTTCAGCTTCGTCTCAGCTTTACTGGGAAAAGAGGAAAACAACACCAAAGTAAATCTGGAGTCTGAAAACAGCCCCGGAGAATGCAATAGGTTAAAACCCAAAGTGCCTGTTGCACAGCTGGATTCAGGCCAGTTTGCCCCAGCAGTTCCTCGGTTTTTTCCTCCGGTATTTTTTTTTAAGCAGCCCTGTTCTCAGCCCTTTTATGTTTTGTTAACTGCTTCCCTTCATTCAGTTTTAAATAGCCACTTTGCAGTAAGCATTCATGGCTTTCAACATAAAAAGGGAACAAGCGGTTTCAGTGGACATGGTTACTGTCAGGGTTTTGCTTGTACTGATTTCATTCCGTCTCAAGTTCAGAGTTCTGTGTACTTACTCAGTTTTCACCTTTTAGCCAGAAAAAAGTTTCCATGATCCCTTAACGGGTTGCTGATCAAAACCACTAGGAAGGAAACCCCCAGTCGTGTGACTCCAATTCATCTCACACACGAGGACACGCGCGCGCTGACTCGCTGCCCCGCGTCTGCTGCCCCCTCGCCGGAGCCGGGGGACCTCGGCATCGCGGCGCGGGCCGGGCGGAGCGGGGCGGGGCGGAGCCCAGGCCGGGCGCCGGCGCTCCGGGGACAGCCCTGGAGGAGCGGCCGCGGGCTGCCGACCGCAGCTGTAAAAGATTTCCCCTGAAAAGCCGCTGCCTACCCAGAGCTGCAGAATGTAGCAACGTGTGTTCCGATGTCTGATGCCTTAGGTCATGGTTTTTCTCCCCTGAAGCAGCAATGGGAACACAATTAGCTCGTAGTCAATGGGTTCCAAAGATCGAAGAGGGGATGAGACTCCGTGGGTTTAATATGGGGTTCTTCGCTCGAGGGAATTGTTACACTTAGGAGAGTAAGAGGGTCACGGGAAGTCTGGACCGCAGAACAGAAAACCCTTCTCATTACCCACTCCGGAACTCAGGCCTGGGTTCTCCAAAGGCCAATCGCCTGGCATTTTGGTCCTAACGTGAGTTTTTACCATGGAGGTAACTTTTGTGCACTAGACAGGGGTACACGACAGGCTTCGTCCAGAATTCATCCCAGTCAAATTCTGTCCCCACTGTGGCATGGACACTGCTAAAGTAATAGCTCCAATTCTGCTAACTCCATTTTCTCTCACTGGGACAAGTGTCGAGGAGAATCTGGTGCACTTTGCTTCCTTTCCCAGTCGTTCCTTTGCAAACTCAGGGTAGGCAGGATTTCTTGTGCTCATAGCAGACATTCTCCAAAGGCTTTGAGCCTAATTAAGTCCTCAAACCTGTTTCTAATCCACACTCCCTGGGGCCTTGATGCCACACTGCTAGAGAGACTGGAGCCCTTAAATTCTCTGCTTATATTTTACGAGAGGGCGCGCCCCCTAGAGGTGCCCCGCTATTATAGATTCAGAGAACCGGGCCTCTTCAGCTTCCTGTCTGCGGAAAAACAAATGTTAACACTTGTTCTAATAGGTAAATTAAATCATTACAAACTAATATTAACAATAAAGGTAGATTCATACCAAGTATTGCATGTATCCCTTCTAGCGGATTTAATATTATTTTCTGTATAAACTCAGCGTCCTCAATTACATGACAAATGGAGTAGAGAAAAATGAAGTAGCAAACAAAAGTAGAAAATAAAAAATTTAGGAGGAAATAAATAGACAAGTTATCATAGTCAGTTTCCTCACTGACAAGAAAACATTCCCAACACCCACCATTTAAAGAGGAGAGAGTTCAGTCCATTGTCCAGATGTCTCCATGGCAGGACAGCATAGCTGTGGAGTGAGGAACAGAAATGGCTGCTCAGGTCTTGGTGTCCAAGAGGCAGAGCGTGAAAGGAGGACATCCTGAGGGAGAGAGAGAGAGAGAGAGAGAGAGAGAGAGAGAGAGAGAGAGAAAGAAGAGAGAGAGAGAGAGAAGTTTTTCTACAGTGATCCACCTCTGGAGACCAGACCTAAGCCTAAGTACAAGTCAGCTATTAGCCCCAGAATCCAATAACCTTCCAAAAACTCCACTTATGAGCATATAGGACTTTGGGAGACATCTAGATAAAAATCACAACAATAGTGTTGTAGGACATATAGTTTCAGTGGACATAATGTGATCTGAAAAATAAAAGAAATTATGAGATTTTCAAATTGGAAAGTTTCCTGTGCTGATGCAACCCAGGGTGTGATAAAACGGTTTTTTGGGAGATGCACAATGAACAGGCAGTTCTCTTCAGGTCAGAAATCTGAAAACCAGTGTTTGAGGAATCTGAAAGATCATTCTTATGCATTATCAAATTGCTAAGTTCAAAATACACAAGAAACACTAAGTCTGATGCTAAATAAAATTGCCTTTGGATTGGTAGAAATGAAAGACACCTTCAGGATATTTAAGCAGGTACTATAGCTAGATTTCAAATGATAGGAATTAAGAAGATGCAAAACTACTGTTCTAATTTCTGAAGGTTCTAGTAGAATGAAAGACTTAGTTCCTACCTTAATAACTGAGTCCTAAGAAGAGAACAGATAAATGGACACTGCAACAGGAAGAAAAGGTTGGTTAGATAAGAAGGTGCAAAGAAGAGGTGTAAAAGAAGATAGAGTAGGCATTGTTCCCAAGACAAAGGAAATGTGTATATAGCATCTGACTTTAGAGTGAAACTAATTCAGATAATCTGAATTACAGGCAGAGACCCTCTCTCAAAAAGCAAAAACAAACAACTAAAAACCCAACTCTGTGTGTGTGTGTGTGTGTGTGTGTGTGTGTATGAGATCATATGGGGGTTATCTATGTCTTAACATAATGATCCCCAGCTTCATCCACAGTGTCACTAATGACAGGGCTTCCTTTGTTTCATGATAGACTATGATTCTACTATACATATATGCCACGTTTTCTGTATCAGTCACCAGTAGATGGATCATTGTTTCTATTTCTTGGCTATTGTGAATAGCTTCAGTAATCATGGGAGTGTAGACACTTTGTGAATGCTGATTTCATTTCCCTTGAATACACATCTAGTAGGGAGATTGCTGAATCATACAGTACTTTGGTTTCATTTTTAACTTTTTAAAACCTCTATACTGTTTTCCACGATTGCTATACTAAATTACTGATTCTTACCAACAGTGTGCAAGCAAGGGTTCCCGATTCTACTTCCTCTCCAATCTTTGTTTGCTTTTTTGGTACTGGAGATCACACCCAGGAATACTGTATCACAGCGATACATCTAAGCCTATCTATTACTTAATTATTTTTCAGACAACAGCTGAAAAAATTGTTCAGGTGGGCTTTAAACATGTGACCTTCCTGCCTCAGCCACCAGTGTACCTGGGATTACAAGTGTTTGCCACCACCCAGCTTGTCTTTTTGATAAAGGTCATTCTACCTGGGTTACGGTGTCATCTCACTATGGCTTTCATCTGCATTTCCCTGGTAATCAGTTCCACATTTTTGCATATACATGCTAGTCATTTGTGTCTTATTCTAAGAAATGCATGTTTAGGTCCTTGGTTTTTTAATCAAGAGTTTGGGGTGTTTTGTTTTGTGTTTTCTATTGATTTTTTTTCCCATTTCTTATATATTAGACACATCTGAATGGGAGACTAAGTAGAAACATATTAGTGTTTAAAGGATTCAGAACAGGAAACAAAAAAGACAGAGATAAGTTGGCCCAATGACGAAAGCAGTATAGTAAATGTAGTAAAACCATGAACCTGCAAATTTTAGCAGTATTTCACATTGAACTCTCCCTTTCTGTATTCAAGATTGTGTATTTCAGTGTTCAAGAGTATATATTTAAGCAGCACTGAGGCAATGCAGTGACAAACCTTAATCATAATTTCAGTATTGTATAAAACAAAGCATTCTTCCTCCCAGGCCTTTGCAACACAAAATATACTCTTTCATTACACATAGATTGCGTGATGGTATTTGGCACACTATGTGGGGAGGCCAGCATACACCCAATTAATGCTAGAAGAAGGTATTTTTAGTACATTTTCTATTAGACTATAGGAATATGCATGTCTATCAACAACAGGAGACTGTGATGTTGGATCAGAAATTTTGGGAAGTTAATCTACTTCTGTAAGTCCTAGCTTTCTCATAAAACAGGAGCTTCAGTGAGCAGTAGATGACCTCAAAATTCACCCGACAAACAAAAATTGTTTCTAGGTGTTATGGCTTCTGTCTAGATGTCCCCCAAAGCCTCATTGTCAAAACAGTCATGATGGAGGGGGCAAGCTTTTCAGAGTTGGTTGAATTTAGAGTGTGTAGTCTGGAATTAAGGGTGTGTGATTAGCAAATCAGTCCACTGATTGGTTGGCACAGTTCTGACTAAGCTTAAGGGTGTGAGTGCTACACCTGCCCCGGGGCAGGTACCCTCCATACACTGTAAGGGACAGAAAAAGCTTTTTCCCTTTGTTACTTTTGCTATTTTATAGGCTGTGCCATTAAGTGCTCTCCCCTACCATAGCCCTCTGCCAAGTCACTCTGTCTTGGAGCAGATAATTATGAGCAAAAACTTCTACAAGCTGTGAACTAAATAAACCCTTCCCTCTTTAACTTTGAGTGACAGGAATTTTGTCTCAGCAATGAGAGAAAGGTAACTAAGACACTGGGGCTACATTTTGGTGTGAATTTCCTGTTGCCATCTTCAGATCCAGGCCTTTTGGTCTTCCATTGGGGAACATCTTTTTCTCTTCTTCATGATATGCAATCTAGCTATGTGTACCAGTAGTAACTTTAATAAAGACCTGGAAGTGCTGTCAGCAATAGCTGGTCAGCCCCTTTCAACATATTCTCCCCTAAAGAGTCTAAGTGCCTTTTTCTCAGCCCCTACTACCTCTCATCTGATGCTCACTCTTGAACTTTCCTCATTATCTCCAAATATAAGATGAGGACCTTAAATCATGAATCATATATTGAATCTCTACTGTTCAAAAACATTATCCTCGGCATTGTGGAAAACTCAAGGCATTTGTCAAATACTATGTCTAAATGACAGTGATGAATTGATCAGAGCATGATGTCATAGTGAACAACTAAGTCTCAGTTCTTGATACAACAAAAAGGTCACTTCTCACTCATATACTTTTGTAGTATTCATAAATTTTCACTAAGACATTTGGTTCCCAGGGACCTTGGACCTGGCTATTTTCCAGAATCTAGAATCATAAATGCCTACTGGACTTTTCTGAATCTCAGTAACAGTTAAAGAAAGTGTATGGTGGATAATCTGAGAGGACTTTAGGAACCAGGCCTCAAATTGGCATATGCACAAAGTGCTCAAAAAATACAGTGACTGTTTAAAAAGTGTACTTTAGCTAAAGGTACATTGTAGATAATTCCCTTCAGTACCCCCCCCCACACACACACACTCCAAATACATACCATTCTTGCTGCTCTCTGAAGCTATTCTGGAAGTCCTCCTTCTTGGCTTTAGAAATGATCAGGAAATGTGGTGACTGATGTTGCTGAATGTTACCCAACAAAAAAGGCAAGCTCAAAAAAACACTAGGCTGTGTCCCCATCTACCCTGTTCACCAGATGTGGCACTATGCAACTTCTGACTCCTCTCCAAAGTCAAAGTGATCATGAAAGGCACATATTTTGAACTGATTCAGGACACTGAGGCAGTCGCAATAACACTACTAAAGACATTCGTGAAAGAGTACTTCCAGAACTTCTTCAAAACATAGCAAGAATGATGGGTGTTCAGTGTGAATGGGGGTATTTTGAGGGAGATTAATGGCAATATGTCTTTCCTTGTAGTAAATTCTTTTTAAAATTTAAACATTTAGATTTATTGATTGCACCTGGGTGTTTCCTTTGCCCAACATTGTATTGGCTAGAGGCTAGTTATCTGGAATACCTAATGGAAAATGAGCTGGGAAATAAGGTTTATCTGCGTGTCCAGAAGGAAAAGGAAACAGGGCTGATAAACAGATACTGTAATAGTCCCTGCTACAACTAACATGGAGATAAAGCAAGTGCCATGGATAATCAAAGCAGGGAATTCCTATCTTCTGGAAGGTGGTAAGGAAAGCTTCAGAAAAGTAGTTACTTCTCAACTTGGCCCTTAACAGTCACAAAGATTTCAACTGCTGCACAAAAGGAAGATACAGATTTTATGCTTAAGATCACTAAGACAAAGCTGGAAAAGAATGCTAGGCACAGATCAAGGATGGCTATAATTTCCAAGTTTAAGAGTTTATTTAGTTTTAATCTGCAGACATTAAGAATCCAATGTTTCTTTTCCAGATTAATGAAGATATTACACTAGCCATCAGGATAAGAGAAATCTGAGAATAATGTTATATCATCAACTTTAATTGGAAACTCACAGAGCAAGATGCCCTTTATTTTCTGGTGGACTAAAAAATTATATATATGTATATATATTTAATAGAAAAATATATGTAAAATGTGAAGTTTTTGCTTTAGAGGTGTCTTTGCATCTTGGGAAACAAGTGTCACATTGATTTAATGTATATGCAAATAGACTTAGTTAATCCACAAAGCCATGTAAACACAGAACATTATTTTGTTGGACTTCAGACCTTAAATGTGACAGCTTTCATGGGCCACACATTACAGTACACAGCAAATGTGAGTCCACAATCAGCCTCATCTAATGGCTCTTGATGTGTTAGAGATTAGTTAACCAAACCCTTAAAGCAGCTCTGCCATTTTTCTGCATTCTGTAATGTAGTTAACATTTAAACTTGTTTAGCTCCCTTTTAGCTTAACTTGCTCCTGTTACAATCACTTCACTTAATGGAGTCACTTTTTGTACAAACTATAGATTTTCAATTCAAGATTCCTGAACATTTTAGGGAGATTTTTGTTAATTAAAATAAAAATAGTGTTCCTGCTTTCCAGTGGTTTCATGCCTGACCACTGAATAGTGACAGCAGAACATACAAAAGCTTGAGAATCAAATGGGGAAAGGAACAGGGTGCAGTCTTCCCCCACACACTGCCTGTCCAACTTACACATGGAGATAAAATGCTGTAGTGACAGTTCTGCACTCACCCAGTGTTTGTGTTTGTTTAAACAGGCATACCCTACAGTCTCTGTAAGTTTACGAACAATCAGTTTGGATGGACCAAAGTCTGAATCAAATGCTTTTCAGTTCTCCCCTAGGTCAGTATTTCTAAACTACAAATCATCAGGGGTATCCTATATGCCAACACTGTGTTGCTTTCTTATTAAGACATCTGCTCTCAGTTCTCTACAATTTTTGACTAGTTGCTTGCTTTCCGTAACTTCCTTTTCATAGGCATTTTAGAGTTTGCACTGATGCCAAAATTATTTTTATCACATCTGTGGTGCATTACATTTACTAGCGCATCTGTATCTCTTTACAATACAGCTTTATGATGGAAGCTGTTCTACCTGTCCCTGAGCCCTTGCAGTACCTAGGTGTCTCCTCACAACTTACAAATTTGGAGCAGCTGGGCCAGGGATTTAGCTCAGCAGCATGCGCCCTGCCTGGGAAGTACAAGGTCCTGAGTTTGATCCCCAGTACCAAAACAAACCAACCAACCCCAAATTGGCAGCAGCCTATACATCGCAGATTCAAATGCTTCTTGTTATTATTCCCATTTTTCCCGTCAAGATTTCACATCCTGGTAATATTTAACCCAGTGGAGGCATGTGGCAAATTCCCTAGAGGACACTTGGCAACTTCCAGACATTTTTGGCAGTTAGAACTGGCAAGGGTGCAGTGCGGGGCAGAGATGCTACTGACCTCTAGTACACAGAGGTCAATGATGTTGCTAAACATAAACTCCAATGCTCAGGTTGGCCCCAGCAACGAAATATCAAAAAGGATGAGGCTGAGCAGCTCAAATTTAAGCCAAATGACGGATGTTGCATAATCCTTGCATGTGGTCACCTAAGGTTTGTGTTACCTAAGTTAGGACAGTGAGCACCTGAGCAGCTTTTGGCAATTGTGTGATTAGTATCTTTCAGATTTTAACTGCATCCTGAGTGTGGAATTACTTCTGGCTGCCCCCTTTTATTATATCTGCCCAGACAGCTTTTAAAAGCCACTTGGTTCCTATTCCAGTTGTTTTTAACTGGCCAGCATTACGGGTCCCTCTACTGGAGTACATTTAACAATGCAAAAAATAATTAAAATATGACTACTAGGTTTTTTTCTTTGCTATATTAAACTTGTGAATGTTTTAACCGAGCTCAACTTTAAAGACTAACAACTATACACCTTCTTAAAGGAAAGTATTCTTATTCAAAGAGACGATTAGATATGGGAAATGGGAATAAGCAAAACACAAACAAATCCGCACACATTCCCCACTCTTGTTTCTCATACTGGCTGTAAATTTCATCAAATCTTGAATTTTGAATGAGCAGTGGAAAATGAACGATTATAATGTTCTCCTTTACGGTTTCCTTTGTGAGCAGTGGAGAGTGCAAAGGGTGGTGCTGGACTAGCCAAAAACTGAATTATATGGCCCTGAAATTTCTACTAAAAATTATTAAATTTCTTTCAAATAAATGTTTAAATCATGCCGAGGCATCTAACAACATTATTTGTTAAAATATTGATTTATTAGGCATATCTGACTACTTTAAAATAGGAACTTTAAATTCTTCCTTATATCAAACTTCAATTAAAAACATACAAACCAAAATCTGAAGTTCATCTTTCCATCAACTTAAACTTTAACTTATATCTCCAGAGCAGAATTCAATGATGAATATGAGAATTCTGGGTGAGAAATCACAAACTATTTCAGGAATTTAGATTTGAGCATTTAAATAAGGAAAACTAAAAATTCTGACCAATTCTAATGTCATTTAAAAACTAACGGCAAAGATTTACCTTAACATTTCCGATTTCTAATTAAAGTAATCATGATTTCACAATCATAAATGGTATGATTTCATTATAACTATAGTTAACAAAAATATGTACCCAATACCCTCCTTCTCAAACTACTGTTAATAGAGAGCTCGGTGATACAGTGGAATGCTCTTCACAAATACTCTTGCTCAGCCTTTGGAATCTTTGTGACACTATATCCACCGACCTCACACTCACTCATTCCAGAGGGCCTTGTATTTCCAGATGCATGTTTATGAACAATCTGTTTTGCAAATCTTCACTACTTCATCTACTTAAAAAAAAATTGTTTGACAGAAGTCTCACTGTTGCCCAGCTTTGCCCTTGAACTCAAAATCATCCCACCCTAACATTCCAAGTAGCAGAGATTACAGGTACACGTCACCACGCCTGGCTTTTTACCTATCTTTGGACTCAGTTCAAATGATTCCTCCTTTTAAGTTTTTCCAACTACTGCAATAATCAATTTCTCTTCCTCCTAATTTCTCAGTGTTCAAACAGCACTTAGCAAACTAACACAATTATGTGTTAACATGCCAATCCCCACCACTTCACACTTTAAACCATGTATTCTCAGCACCTATTCTTTCCTCTTAAAACCTATCCGTTAAAAGACTTTGAGACAGGGAAAACTGCAATCTCTGCACATTTAGAGTATATTGTACCCCTTGTAACCCAAGTTTATTAGACACTGATTTGTCTAAAATTAAAATAATATGCTCAAGCAGACTGTTTCTAAGGTCTACCTAAACATAAAGGGCAATAAAACTGTATAAACCTAACACGCTCAAAAACCTAAGACATGGTGTTTGCTTTAATGGAGAAAAGAGAAAAACAAAATGAACTGCTCTTAAAAAAGAATGACTGTATGTTATATGTTTATCAAACACTCCGCTTCATTTAGGCATTTGATTAAGCCATTTATTGCTTCAAATGTGTCACCATGAACATTTTAATATACACTCTACAGCAGTAAGGCCTCAGTTTTGACCACCTATAAATTGTGAACCCACATTTGGACTTTTTTATGCCACCAATCGTTACACGAGTTTTGTACAACAAAGATTTTTGAATGCTCTTGGTGTAAAAGTAACAAAAAATAATAGTAGTAGTTGGCCACTCTTTTTAATGAGGTAGTTACATGTTTGGCCCATTTTATATATATCTATCTATAGATACATGTAAATGTTATCTATTTATCTATATCTAAAGGTATAGATATCAATACATGTATAGCTATAGAAATATATGCTATGTATCTGATATTAATAGATCCTACTCATTACTAAATACACAAAACTTTGGTTTAATTCTTTATATACACTTCATAAAATATTCAGTGCTCAAGTTTAAAACTTGTCAAAGTGTTTTCTCACGGACTTGGTAAGAAAGAGAATTGAGAAATTAGTAGAGGCTACAACAGATGATACAGGGATGTTCCTGATTCAGACAAGGAACTTTCACTTAAAATAAGGCTGTGCATAAGGCTTTGTCCGTTTATCAATTCTTAGGAGTTTGAAAACATCATACTATGTAATCAGAAGATATAAACAATTTGGAGCATCTGCAGGCAACATACTAATAGGCTAACTGAACAATTATATTACTTCTTAAAAGATTTATCAAACTTCCATGAAAACACTAAGAATCATGAAATTATGACACCCATGACTGTATGAAATGATTATCCACATATGAACCTAACTCATCCATTTAGGTAAACAGCTACAAAAATCAGACTATGTCTGCTGAGAACTGTGGAATCCCAAAGTTGGAAGAGACTTCTGAACTTTCCTTTCTAATCCCTATCCTTCAGGTAGCATTGCATAGATTTTACACTGTCTTTTGAATAAGTTCTATGAGGTTCATAAGTGGTTTTAATTAAAGTAGAAATCTGATGGACCCAGTGCTACGGTACAAAAGAAATAAGATATAATAGCTGTCTTAAAAGTTTTAAGGTTTTTTCCTATCAGACTTAATACTGCGAAAAATTTCCACTTTATAAAATCTATAATTTAAGTAGCACCAAAGATTAAACCTTAGGAGTGCTTTAACGACATCCTACAGCTAGAACTGCCCTGGTTTAAGAAGGCCCCGAGTAACTCAAGATTTGAATTAACTGTCCTAGTATGTCATAGATTTAAAAACAGTTGAATTTGAAGTTCCAATCTAAAGTCTTTTTACTCATGTTGGCCATAATGCCTCTAGACAAAACGTACAGAATCATTATTTTTGTCTCATTTTGCTCTAAGTCCCTTAGACTGAAGGAAAACCCAGAAAAGTGTTGTAGAAAAATACATTGGCATTTCAAATTTACATTAAAAATGTCTTTCCCTTACTCTCCTAACACAAATACTGAACATGATTACAGAAATCACAGATTACAAAACAGTCTGTGTCCTGGGTCTGTCTTTTTTAGATTATGAAAACTAGAAGGTAATTGGAATTAAGAAATTTTCATTATCAAATGTGTAAAGTATAAATACAAGTACTTTTTAAAAAACTTTATTTTAACACCTAATACAATTCCAATTTTAAGGAATACTTGCACAAAAAAATAAACACATTTGGTATAAAAATGTATCACTTTTAACACCCTCTCCCTGTCAGCCCCCCACCCCCACCCTCATGAACTGCACTCTATCTGGATGCAGAAACATATAAAGACTAATGGCACAAATTAGTTTTTACCTACAGGAGTTTCTGGTTATGTACCCAAGTACTCTAGAGGACACCAGCCCACTTTATCACATGAACTATTTCCTTCAGCCTGCTGAATCAAGTTTCACAAAGAAACAAAACTTATTATAAAGGCATTTTAAAAACCATTATCTTAAATTCTTTTTAGAAGGACTTTTTTTGCAACCATTTATATACAGTGTTACATAACAGCTCTGGAGTACAGTACATGCAGCAGAATATACCTGTTGAATATAAAATACTTTTCTTAAAATCTTCATTGTTGGAATTCTTTGAAGTCTAAATTATAGAATGCCCATTACTTTGAGAAAATGGTTCAGAAGTACAAATGTCTGCATATGTTGGCCACAGAAATAATCCAAGGCTAACTGGAATAATATTCATAGCACACCAGGAGTGCATAAATAATTTACTTACATTATTAAAATACAACCCATAAACTTCAAGTTCAAGTTCAAGACCTTAAAGGACTTTCTATGTAAATCCTTTAAGTGGTTGCCTGGAAATGAGTTGTTTCTTCTTCTCTTTTCTTCTTCTTTACAGTCCTATATAAAATGCTGAGCTGGAGTTTTACTCTTCCTCGAATGGAATGGCATCCTTATTTATGTCGACTGCCTCTTCTCTTCATTGCCGCGGTGCACTGTGGACAGTACCATTTTCCCTTTGGCGCTTCTGTCAATCCAACACATCCATAATGGAACCATTCTATTGGGCACTAAAAGGCAAAAACCAGTTTTCAGTACTTCTAAAGAACAAAAAGAGTATTAAAGTACAACAAAGAGACTCAACATTTCATTTAACTAAAAGCAGATTTGTGAGGTCAGAAATTTGTACAACTAGGAGACAACGATTTAGAGATCATTTAGTCCAATCTGTACATTTCAAGATAGGGAAATAGAGACACTGAAAATATTACGTATCTTTGATAAATAACTGAGGTTCATGTAATCTATTCTAATAACACTAATGAGCTAAAATTTATTAATTTTCAATAACTTGGATAACTAGGTGATAGCACCTTTCAAGGACAAGAAGAAGTAAGATCTCAGCTAGGAATAATGGTGCGTGACTGTGATCTCAGCCCTCTAGGAGACTGAGGCAGGAGGAACTTTGGACAAGATCACACCCAGCCTGCCAATTTAGTGACTCTGTGAGACCCTAGCTCGAAACAAAAAATTCTTAAAAACAGCTAGGGATGTAGCTCAGTGCATCCTCCGAACCATCCTTCTTCCCTAATACACATGCAGAGAACAGTCTTCACGTTCAGAGGGGACAACAGAGAATGAGAGGACTTTGAGAACATATGATGCTGATATTTGCAGAAATCTCACTTCATTTCTACCAACTGCCCCATAGACAGCCTATCGTGATGTTCTTGGTATACTGGGGTAATACTGTTTTGAATAACCACAATCAGTCCCCAGGTGCTTCTAGACAGGGCAGTAGAAGGAGGATCTGTACATACCTATGTGAACAAATGTTTTTATTCTGTCAAGTTAGGAAAAGGTACAAATTTTAGGGCAGCATGCCAATTCCTGTCAAACCTTAGACTGTGTTACAGAAACTCTTGTTAATGGTGGGATTTTGAAATTACTGACTAGTATGCCATAGAATTGAGGGTTCTATTACCCTCTGGAGTAAGAAGCATGAAAGAAAGCTGAACTTTTAAGAAGGAGGAAGTCAAAATTACTAAACAAAACTATCCTCAGCACTAACAAAGGATGTAACAAAAGTCACGTTTCCTAAAGACACAAGAATTTTTCCTTTCAAATTACCTTTATTTTTTATGATAGAGGTGACTCTTTCTAGCAGCCAAGTATAGGAGGAAATACTATACTATCACCAAGAAAAATAATCTCAGAGTAGATCAAGTATTCCTTAGCATCAAGATTCCTAAAAAACATATTGTTTTAAAGTTCCATTTCTTCCATGTGATAAATGAACTGAATTCCAGTAACTAAACACATTATCTTTACCAGAAGAAAAGTATGTTTATAACTTACATATAATATACATTTCTGAAAATTAGAAGCTCACACACACAATAACAGTAGCTTTTAAAAAATGTGAACAGAACACAGTAAAGGACACCACCTTATTGTGGAGAAGAATATTTTTGCGTTAGCAAAACAGAACAGCAAACCTGTTTTTCTTAACACTAGGAGACACAGTAAATAGCAATACTCAAAAATAATGATTATTTTTTCATTGTTAAATATAAAAATTTAATACTTACATCTTGGTTATCACATCCCACCATCTCACCATATGATACCTAGTTAAAAAATAAATATTTTTAAATGTAGCAAGCATCTAAATCTGAATTGTTATAATGATAGGAAACAAAAACTTACTGAACATACAAAGTATTCACTGTTTTTTCTAAGTGACTTTCTTGAAGGGTAGGAGCATGAGGATACGCACAGAAATTACCTACTCCTTCAAAGCCTAGAAGAACTGTCTCTATAAACCCCTAAACTTCGGGCTCACTTTTATGGGTCTCACTGTAAAATTTTCAAGTTTCTTTCTTGGGTATCTACTGGCTAAAAGTTTTGACTTCTTCCTGGATCATGCCAAGTCATTCATATTTGGCAACTGACAGTCTATTTCATTAAAACTTTTATACTTACTACCTGCTATACATCTTTTCGTTTTCTTTAAATGTTCATCACCAGTAGTTTATAGCAATTCCTGAAGTCACTTATGTTCTCAGTGGACTGATTTTTCAGACAGGACTAACTATACAGCAACATTTTCCCATTTTCTGCATGAATGAGAATATCTTTATGCGGTCCTATGAATAGGAACAAGCTCCTTGGCTACTCCTTGAATACTCTATTTTTCCCTCCAATTCTATAGGCATATCGCATCACTTTCTAGGTTTCTAGTGGTACAGACGAAAACTTGAGGATTAATTTTATTTTCTTCTTCTATAGGTAACCTACATTCAATGGTCAGATATTTACAGAACTGCTTTTTCTAATCGTTGACACTAAAACAGTTGATCAGGAGATGGTAGAAGAGTTAACAACTATTAAAACTGAAAAATTAGACTGGCAAGTCACACCATAAAATAAATTTCAGACAGATAAAAGATTTAAATGTGAAGAAACTGAAGCATACTAAGAAATAGACAAAAATCATATAAAGACTACAGGAAGAATATAAAACAAATTTGGCAAGAAGGATGAAAGGACAAAAAGAATTTTTAAGAATATGATACATGAAGTAGGCATGATGACATGTGCCTGTAATTCCAGCACTCTGAGAGGCTGTCAAGAAGATCACAAGTTCAAGCCCAGCCCAGCCAACTTAACAAGACCTTGAAGGACCTGTCCCAAAATTTAAAAAAGGGCTGGAGATGTAACAGTGCAAAAGCCCTGGATTCCTGGACTTAAAAAAAAGAAAAAAAGAAAAAAAAAAGGATACATGGCTGAGTTCACAAAGAAAAAGAATGACAGTTATAACTATGTAAGTTTGAAATTGTAAGATAAAAATAAAGCAACTATAACATACATAACAAAAGCAGTAAGAAAAATAAGTGAATGTTAAGAGTTAATTCATAAAACAATAAAAATGGTCAAAAAAAGTTCAGTCAATTAAAATGTTCTTGTAATTCAAAACTTATTAAATTGGCACATGGTTTTTAAGAGAAAATAATACCCAGTGTCGAACAATGTAAGAAATAATACATCTATCAATTTTTGATAAAAAATTTCTAGATGTAACTTGGTAGTGTGTATCACTTACAAATCTCATTTTATTTATACTGGATTATTCAAGAAATTAGATGTATAAAACAAATAACATTTTAAAATTATGTTATTTGTAATTTAAAACATTAAAATGACTGAAATAATCTACAGCTGGTCATAGGTTAGATGAAGAAGAATAGTACAAAATAAAATCTGAGAACACTAACAAATGACCTGAAAGAAAAATTATGTTCAGTGTACCTGATTTAGTGCAAAAAGAAAATTTCAAATAAGGCTATATAATGATTTCCACTATCAAAATTCACACACACACACACACACACACACACACTACACGTTATCTGTGTAGATGCGTATTATAGAACCTGTAACCTGTCCCCTAAAAGAATGCATGCCAGTATCCTCCTCTAATACTTCAACTCAAAACTCCAATTCTCACTGTGACTGCATCTGAAGACAGGGCCTGTGAGGAAGTGGTGAAAGTCAGGTGAGGCCACAGGATGGGACTCTAATCTGATAGGGCTGTACCTGTCTTGGGGACATCGTTTGCAAATGGGAAGAGGGCCGAGATCAAGGACAGGGAGGGAGGACAGAAAAGGGAAGTGAAAAGCATTAAGATGTATTATGTACATGGACCGACTCCCCATGATGAATGTAATCATTATGTACTACAAACATGTATTAATTAAAACGAAAACTATTTTAGAAAAAAGGGACAACAGAGCTAATGTTCTTTCTTTCTCTGCCATATAAGCACAAATGAGAAGGCAGTTATCTATAAGTTAGGAAAACACAGGGAACAGAACTAGCTAGCACCTAAATTTTGGACATCCTAGTCTTTAAAGCTGTGAGAAAATACATTTCTATTATTCAAGTTACCCAGTCTGTGTTTTATTATGGCAGCAAATATGCATTCAGAGAATATGTAGTGTAAAGTGTTTAATTACAGGTTATATCTAAGGGTTCAGATTATGAGTAAAATATTTTTTTATTTTCTGCACTTATACCGAACAAGTCACTTAAATAAGGAGAAAAACAAAGCAAAGGTAATTTCACTGGAATTTAGAAAATGCTTAAAAATTAAATAGTTTTCTTGTTTCTAATTTATGCAGATTGCACTTTTACAGACATATGCCAGATTTTTACCTGATTACAAATGCAATATCGAGGTTCATTCGGGTCATAAGTCCAATCAACCTGACTATTTGAATCAGATTCTGGCACTACCGTTGTTTGCTGGGAGATTTCTTGTACAACAGTTGATGATGAGGAACATGATGATAAGGAAGAAGAAGAGGAGGAAGATGATGACTGCTGGCTTGAAGACTTATTGTTATTTCTGAAAAGAAAACATTGGTTTTATTTGCTCATTATCAGAGATGGACTGAGAGTAACTCCTAGAAAATCGAGTGGTATGAAATGAAATCAAATGTATTAATTGTCGAATGCTATGTTTCAGGAATCTGATCTAAAAGCATACTTGTTCTGAATAGCAAAAAGTAACATTTTTAATAGTTTATTTTTATTTGGAATGTTTCACTTGCTAGAGAATACAGGTATTGAAAAAAAAAGTTTCAAAAATTTTAAGATAATTTTTAGTCAGTTACTGCTTACCAGATTTTAATTTCGCAGAACATAATACTTTTAAGAAACAATACGGTATGAGTTACGGTTACCTTATAGGTATTTTTTGTATCTTTATGTAAACTGCGTACTTATCAAAATCTAATACACAAATAACAAAAGTATATCATGAAAATAATTATGATTATTAACTGATGTGTGAATACTTACCACATGTAGGACAGAACAAAGAATGTCAAAATTCACAAATAATTCACCACTAGTTCTACACTAATTAAATTTTTAAAACATAGAATAGAAATTTATCATAGGGAGTTATATTAAATTTGAATTATTAAGATTATTTCATTTTGCTGGGGAGTTAGCTCAGCAGTGTAAATGCTTGCCTGGCAAGCATGAGGTTGTGAATTCAATCACTTATACCAAAAAAAAAAAAAAAAAAAGATCACTTCATTTGTTAAGCTTATTGATAGTTCTATGGTTATTTTACAATCACACTTTCGGGGGTGTACTGACAGAAAATATAATATATTTAAAAATAAATTATTATAATACCCTAATTAGCTAACTCATCTTTTGGCCTGACACCTGAACTTTCATTATGTATATATACACCCAGCATAGTTATTACCCAAGACAGATGGTACCAGATGCTGTTAAGCTTTCATATGAGTTAAAGCTCATTCTAAGAGTCTCACACTTAAATTCCAGGAACATTTTCCTATCAATTTCTGGGACACAAGAACAAAAATTTAGATACCCTGTTATTGAGCAAAACTGAGATTTTTTTTTTTTAATTTCCAGCATAGGGGACCGGGGATTTAGCTCAGCACCATAAGCACCTGCCTGGCAAGCATGAGGTCATGAGCTTGATGCCCAGTACAAAAATTGATCGTCTTAAAAATAAATAACTAACTAAAATTCCCAGATATAATTTACATTTTATGATTAATGTACCCTGAAACATATGCAAGTAGGAGGCTACAAATGAAAAACAAAAACCAGTCCTATAAATGGCTTATGCTACTGAATTAAAAGAAGGTAAACCTAAGTTATTTTTTAACAAACTCAATTTAAGACTAGAAAACTAAAAGTAACTCTAACACTTTATTAAAGACTTTTATTCCGTTAAAGTATAGCAGTGACGATGAAAACTTCATCTCCACCCGATATATCCTGCGTTGTTTAATACGCGGAGGCCCAGCCCGAGGACTGAGCACAGGCACAGGGCTACTGTACTAACACAACTTACTTGCTCTTTCGCCCGCTCCGCGAGTCCGCTGCTGACGAGCTGGCGTTCTGTGTTAATGTTGTCATGAGCGCTGAAGATGATGAATAGCCAGCTCCTTCCCTGGGCATTGAAAATTCTTTTCCCAATTGAAAGTCATTATTCTTAAATGCCTCATAACTGGCTTTTAAACTTGATGTCCTTCGTCCTTCTTTCATCTTAAATAAACATTCATTTATAGATTAAAATATGTAAACAGATTTTTTTTGAAGTTTTATGTTACAGTATTACCTTTGTTTACCTACCATTAATTATTTTGTTTAAACTATTACCTTCATCCTTGGCATTTAAGCTATTTCATGGCAAGATGTAAAATCAGTTTTCATACGATTTGGGAGTAACTACACAAAGGGTCCCTTCTCACTCTGGAATGCAGACAGACTACAGAAGTGAACAAACTCAAATCTTCAGGCTACAGAAAAAGCCTTGAAAGTGGCAGAAAGGACAAACACTGGCCTAGCGTACACTGGATTGAAGCTGGGGACACAGGTGACATGAGCAATTACTGTGAGACGGGTTATATGTGATCTGGATGATGAATGAAGTGTTTACTTTTCATTATCAATCAGGTAATTCCTATGGAGTATTTCATTAAATGCTATGTCCTAAAACTACAATTTTAAAATGTTAGAAAACTATTTGTTCACATCCATTTGCTTCGACAAGGGTTTGTCAATGACTCAGACAAAATATAACATATTGTCTATGACCTGTTCCTTTTTACCTGTGCTGTGGCTTGAACTGCTTGTGCTGCTGCCATGGTAATTGCTCCTGCACCACTACTTGTAGATAATGAGCCGATGTTGTAAGATGCCAGAGGTTGGGAAGAATTCACATTGTAAGCATTGTTGGAAGAGGCTGTGGAATTATTATTTCGGCAACCTGTATCAAAGAAATAAAAATAGTTGCAGAATAACCTTACTAAGTTTAAAATACATTATTTTCCAACACAAAGTAATTAAATTTAAATTCTTTATGTACTATAGACTGAATCAAATGAAGTATGTTTTTTCTTTCTCTATATGCAGACTTTAACCAGGAAATAAAACTATACAACTCATTAACCTCAAATACTTTCATTTCCATTTAATTTGAACACAAACAGAAAAATACGTATTTAAGAAAATAACTTTACCCAAAGTATTTTCTTTAGAGGCATCTGATGTGAGGGTAGACAGAAGGGCTTCAGATTTAAACTTCTTTTCAGGAATATGATCTGTTGTTGTATGGTGAGAAGTTGGGTTATATTTCCTTTCTGAATATAAATAAAGAATCTATGTGTTTTTAAACTGTAGATAATCATGGACAATACATAACACTTCCATTCAGTTATAAACGAGTATAGTTACAAGGAGTCTGGGTTCCTCATGAAATGTAAAACGTTACATTTTCTCAGAAGACAGAAGAAGAAGAAGTCTTTGTATCACATGCTTTATTCGCATGTTTTCAGATATTTAAAAACTTTTAACAGTGAAAGATAATCCATGATGTACCATGGTTTTCTTATTTCATGAAGGGAATTTTGTTTTCAGAACATTATATAGCATTAAGAAATCTGTCAAAAATGTACCAATCAGTCAATGAGACTGACAGCCTCAAATCCCTTACTCACTAATTCACCAACCACATTGATTATATGCCCAACACAGGGCTAAGCATGAAGAAGACAAAGGGCAAACACTAAGTATGCTTTTCCCAAAGAAAATGATAGGTCTGCCAAGAATGGCAATGAAGATATATTTCAACACACATACACACACGCACATACACACACAGGATACAGGACAGAAGGGAAGATTATTTCTCTCAAGTGGTTATATACAGGTAATAAAAGAGATTATGGGGGTAACATTCACAACAAGTTTTTAGTTTTGATTAAAGATCTAAGTATTTAACTATATTACAGCAATTAATTATAGCTACAATAAACCAAACTTACTTTCCACTGGAGTATGTGAATGAGCATGGTGATTGTTCACTGGCTGTGAAGGAGTGTCTAATTCCAAAGATCCTAAAAAGAGAGGTACAGAGACATACCACCATAAAATGTCACCACAGAATTTTATATGTCAATTGCCACAGGCAAAGGTCCCCTTACCCAGCAAAAGACTGGCAAGCTGTGATGTAAAAGTCTATCTCATGTTAGCCAGACAAATCAAAGGGTCACCACTGCCAATTCTACCCTACTCTATCCTGTCTCTGCATCATGGGAAATCCATTTGCCAATATGCACCTTAAATATAAGATGGCTCATGACATACTAATTTTTACTAAGGGAATTCACCATAGTGGGTGCCATGTAAATGGATGAAAGGATATTAAACCCCATTACTGGGAAGATCTAAAACACTCAACCTAGTATAACCTTTGAAGACCTTTTTAGTAGGAAATTCTAAAGTTCTAGGGGATGGGAACATTACTATATATGAAAGGTAATTCTTTGATATTAAAATGGCATACAGTGAATACTTCCTAAAAGAAGGTAGGGATTTTGCTCGCAAAAAGTGAGGAATTTAGACTCTCTTAATATCAAGCTTTAAAATACTTTTAAGAGAAATTATCTGAGTTGTATTTTTGATCCCTTGAGATGAAATTATGGCAGGGCACAGGATGGAGCAGTTTTTATAACTTGATCCAATTTAGTTTTATGTCTGTGTCCTTAGAGAGGATGCTTTATTAACCTTCCTGCAGTACTGAATAGGCATGAGTTATTATTCTCAACTACATCAACACTTCAAAAAAAAGTCAAAACAGTTGCATAGAATATTTTATTTTGTCCTCAAATACTTATTGTCTTAAGACAAGGTGCCTTCAGAATAAAAGTATCACAAATAAATTAGGTAATTATCTGAAGTGATGAATGTATTTTGAATTTTAAAATGAAACTATGTATATTAAAATGGAGTGACTGGCTTCTCTCAGTGATCTAGAGTGAGCACATAAACAAATACATAGCCTAACATTATCAAAATCTTTTTTATTTACAAGTAGAAACAGGTAATGTATTCTTGCTGTTGAAATTCATCAAACAAAAAGACAAGTTTATGCACTTTAATTATATTCTAGTAGAAATTGGCCACGATATTAATTTGGTTTTATTAACATTTAGTGAGCACCTTCTCTAGGCCTAGCAACACACTATCTAGTTTTTATGTACCTCATCTATTTAATCTATTTAGATTGGAAAAGATGAAAATTAGTTAAAAACCAGAACTCATGCTTCCATTTTTGAGAAGTCTCCTGAATTAAACCCAGTAAGTATTTAGAGATAAATTATAGCAGGAAATTAAACTGAGCCTTGTAAAGAAATATTATCATTACTTTTTGCTGATAAAAGGTTAACAAAGAGTTCTTTAAAAAAGAGGAAATATTGTGGAAGCAGTTAGAATATTTCTCAGCACATGCAGTTGAGGAAAAGCTTTAAGTCACTAGAAGAAAAGTTAACAGCCTTCCTCAAGGCCAACATGCATAAACGGGAGGAAAAACATCAATACATTAATGACAGATGGTTCATTTGTTTCTGGATGGTTATTTCTTTGTATCTTTTTCTTACCAACCATCTTACTAGAATATGTGTATATTTTAAAAATGAAATGGTATAATATGCTAATTTCACAAGAAGTGAGATGACAGCCTACATTATTCCACTCAGAATCCATGACTCCAACGGTTACATCTGCAGGACTCCAAGTTATGCAACCTGGATGCCACCATTCACTGAAAGGGAGTATCTGAAAAGTTTCTGTAGCACAAGTGTCTCCTGAGTGATTTGCACATGTATTGTCCAATATTGATGGAAAACTGTAAATTTTACTTACGCCTCTCTAATATCTCTGTAATTCCAGCATTATCAGCTTCCAGCTCCATTTTAAACTTAGCCAGTTCCTGATCCAGCTTTCTCAAGTGTCGATCTACCTGTTTCAAAGAAGATCAAAGATAACCACCAAAATTTGGGACACTGTTAAAGTGTCAATTTAATGAGGAAATCTAAATCTTTCTTTTAGTGAAACTGCTTAATATCCTTGAGCAAGTCAGTTAAACTATGTCTCAGATATTTTGAATTTACCAAACAGGGAGCTAGGCTAAATAATCTTCCAAGCCTCCTCTAAGCCATTTTAAGTTTTAAGATACCAGAATCTCAATTTGTAGGGATTTCAATTTGTAGGAAAATGTTCTACATTCAAATTTCAGAAGACATGGGGATATGAGAATTAAAGCAAAGCTGAGACTTAAGATTTGAAAGGGAGGAGGGGCTGGAAGACTGGTAGCTTTTAAAAATATCCCCTGTGATTACTCTCAACCTAATCTCCTCTACTTTCAATAAGGCCATCCATAGTGCCATACCATACTAACTGTTATTTAGAATGATTAAAGAAAGATCTTCAGTCTACAGAGAGGCTACTATATTCCATACATACATTTCTCTAAGCCAAGAAAGCAGACCATTATACTTGTAAACATTTATGAAAAAGGCTCAAACAAAAGGGGATTTTTATCCAGAAAACTTCATTTTCCAAAAGCTTGATTAAAATGATTTTATTTATAATACTACTGCCCTAGTTAAGGTGGAAAAATTCCATTTTCTCATTTTTCTTAAGGAGGAAAGATTTAATGCAGCTCACAATTTGTAGACGTTTCAATCTGAAATGTTTTCAATATATGCACTTACTACTCTGAAGTGAAACAGAAAAGAACTAATTCTTTGAAAAATATTCTATGGGTTGCATCTTTTTTTTCAAAGTCCAGTTTTCCACTGAATCACTTACACTACAAATAACTTTCTTGTGAACATTAAAAAGTGCTATCATATAGCTTGAAAGCAAAAGGTTTTTGTTTTTTTTTTTGTTTTTGGGTTTTTTTTTTGCGGGAGCAGGGGGGTGGTACCAGGGGCTTGCCAGGCAGCGCTTATGCTGCTGAGCTAAATCCCAGCCCGAAAAGCCAAAGTTTAAATAAGAAGTTCAATTAAATAATGTGCATCTAACACAAAGGGACAAGGGAACAACATTAACAAAAAATAGGCTACTTAAGCTAGATGCTTATGAGGAGGCTATGTAATGCCTAGTGGTTGTGTATTAGCTATCATTCTCCTCCTCCTGATCTTTTAGGTGGGTTATTAACTGCCTCCATTCGGTAAGAAAAAAGCAGGTTCAGAGGAGTTGACTATCTGGAATCATACAGCTAAGGCATTACAGAAATAAGATTCCACCTGATCTATCTGTAACAAATTATGCTTTGCCACTTACATTTAATACTGTTCTCTGAAACCGCATACAGGAACCAACTGTGTTTAACTCAAAGCAATGTAATTCAACTTGAAAAACTTCATATTGTCCTATTATTTATATGTTGCATGTTAGCAGCAAACACTGGGGTGTTGGTTTGTTGCTTCTTAGTAACTTAAAACCTAGTTTTCCCTCCAACTACACACACAAGTTATTTTTTTAAACTGTACATGAAAAATATTTAATAAATGGTAATTTAATAGAATGTAAATTGGAGTGAATACCAAATGGAAAGTAGCTGAACCACAGAGAAAACAAGGCTTTCTATATCTTCAAATCCAGATTTTTCACAATAAAATATTAGAACATTTGGGGAAAGATTTCTTACGTAAAACATGATGGAAATTAACATATTCTAAATTTATAATTTCTAAAATGGATTAACCAGTTTTTAAAATTTTATTTATTTTTTAGAGACAGAGAAAGCAAATATAGTACACATTGGCAGAAGTTGTAAGTCCAATATTTAAAACCCTATAGGGCACATATTATAGACATTTGCTCCTATTCAAAGAACGTGCAGGTAATTTAGCATCCTTTAATGGAACCTGCCTTCCAATAATAAAGTATGAACACAGACTTCCATTCTTCAAGAATATTTCTTTCATTGTCAAAATTTAATCTCAAGGGAAATCAGGATAAATATTCTAGTTCAAGACACTAAATGCATGAAAACACCCCAATTACACTAAAACTAAATATGGAGCTTCTATTGTGTGCTTGGCACTAGATTACATGAAGATACATGAATGTGGGAGAATCACTACCTTCACAGAAATTAGAACCTAGCACTTGGGAGGCTGAGGCAGGAGGATCGTTGCAAGCTGAAGGCCAGCGTAGGCAATATAGTGAGTTCAAGGGCAGCTTGAGCTACATCGTGAGACTTCATCTCAAAAAAAGAACGGTCAAGATTTATGTAGGATTTTCAACATAATAAACGTTGAAAAAAGATACAGTCAAGATAAAACAAGTGAAAGTCAGAAGTAGCACACAAAGAAAAAATATAACACTGAGCTATGGTAGACACAAAGGAGGTATGAGTTAGACAGTAAAGAATGCATTGTATTCAAATAAATGAGAGGAACAGTAATTTTAAAGTATATGGAGACAGAAAGCCAAACAATGCCCTAAAGAAAGTATGGTGTGGCCTGTAATATATGTAATCTAGACAGAAACAGAGTTACAATCTGGACCAGGAGGGTAGTGTTAAGGTGAAATGAAGACTTTTTTTCTCCTCTTCAGAACATACATATTCCACTGCTTCATTTAAAATTGCTTTATTTTATTAAATACATTACTGATGAAGTATATTACACATAAAAGCATGGGAAAATGATAACATTTTCAATACTAGATAGTTCAGAAAAGGCAATATAATTTAAAGAATGAGTAATTCTAGAAAATTAGTAACTAAAACAAAAAACCACTTAACCACTTTGAGCAGGCCAAGTTTGTAATATGGTTTCCAAGCATTTTCACTTCTTGATAAAAAAGATCATGAATAGTATAAGCAACAACTAGATAATGAAAATTATTTTTCTTAGATTTACCATTTCTGTATTAAATCAAATTAGAAGAAGTTAAGCATGATACTTAAACTGTAAAGCACTACGATATTTACACTAAAATGTATTAAATGGCCATAAGAGTAAACTGAACTTGACTGAAATCTATTATGTACCCTCCTCTGGCCATGTGATTCCCTCTACTTCTATAGAGCAAAACAGAGCCAAGTTATGCTACTGCCCCACACTCACCTGACCTCATCAGACTAATTTAGAGCAGCAAAGTACTAATCTATCTAAGAGACATTTCCCATTGGAAATCTAATTACTGATTTGTTCTCAGTGTAAGTAAGGCTGGGTGAAATACACCCAGATCATAACTTATACCCGTTACAAAATTTAATCTTTCATTACAAAATTTAACTTTACTTGCACCAGGGAATGTCAGTAAGTGTATCCACAAAAGCTTCCTTGTTCTACCCCAAATCATATTCTATAACCCCAAATTATAAGTGCTTTAGGTTTAAACTACTACACTTTTTGTGAAATCTTTAGAAAACAAGGAAAATTACTTGTTAATATATTTTTGACTATAAAAACTTAGAAGTTACACTTGGCCTCTCTGCACAAAACAAACATACATGCACACACACACACAACTCATCTTTTTGTTCGACTTTAATTCTTTCTCTTCTGAATCTCTGAAGTTTTCAATATTCAAAATTTAAGATGTACCACTGATGGATCCAAATTAAAAGTATCTCTATGTGATCAACTGCTTCCAAGACCGTCAAATTCAAACATTTAGACATTTAGCCTGCCCTTTAGGAATGAGCGATTGGTTTATTAGGTTCTAAATTGAAATCCTTGGCAATAAGAGATTAATTTCAATCTGCGTACAGATTTGGTTATAGTGAATAAAAGGGGTAAATTGGGGAAGAACCACCATAGCAAAGTATTTCTCTGGTAAGTCATAAAAATGATTCTATACGCTTCTAAATTATATTTAAACTAGATGAAAATGTGACCTATCCTTAGGCATTCACTACTTGAAACTTCAGCACATAAACTACATCTAATCATCTTCCTAAAAGACAATAAGGACAGCAGACATATCAAAAGGTCAAATCCATATATTTTCTTAATTACAGTATCATATGAAGAACTCTCAAATTTATAGATAAAATGTGAGTCTGAAATATAATCACCTCAAAAAAAGACCAGGATATAAAAAAGAAGCAAATTCAAAGGTACTGAAGCACTGCAAGAGGCTGCTAAAATCATTCAAGCATTAACTAAAAGCTCAAATTTTATCAGAGCCTATATAAATCAACTTTATTAGGTATGGCATTCTAAGACATCCTTAGAATGGTGACATGTGACTAAGGAATACAAAGAAGTATTTAATGACTATTTATGAGTATCAAGATTCTAGAAGAAAATTATTTTAAGAAAATCAATTTTTATTATTCAAACTTCACTACAATTACTGTAATAAATTATCAATTTATTCTACCAGGCTAATTCCACAAATTTCTTCATCTTTTGATATTACCCATTATGGTTTCCTTCCCTAATAAATGAGGTATCAGTACAGCACTGGTTTTAGGAATAAATTAATTGATTACTGATTTCAAAGATAAATACAATTTTTAAAAGTAAAAATTACATTGAAACACCACGTCACATAAAACACTGAGGAATGAAATCACACATATTCCTTATTAGACATGTTTGGCAAGTATTTCAGATTTTAAATCTTTTCAGATTTTGGATTATTTGTACATACATCGTAAGACATCTTGGATATGGATCTCAAGTCTAAATGCAAACTTCATTTATGTTTCATATGTACTCTGCATATACATATAGCCTGACAGTAATTTTAAATAATATATTCAGGGTGCTCAAATTTTGACTAAGACCTGTTACATGAGGTTATTTGTGGTGTACACTCAACAAGTGTATTTTGGAGTATTTCACACTTTGAATTATGGTATTACAGATGCTTAACTACTAAAGTCTACACAAATATTCCAAAGTCCAAAAAATTCAAATCTGAAACACTTTTGCTCTCAAGTTTTGGATAAGCAGCACTGTCATGCTTTATGTCAGTGGTCCCCAAGCCTCATGCCTTTGCATTATGCATTTGTGATTGGTTCATTGTCTAGTGCTTGGATTGGTGGTGTCAGTGCTACACCCTCCTAGGGGGTGGAGCCAGGATACGATGTAATGGCAGGAAGAAGGTGTGTCTCTCTCTTGCTGGTTTCCACTTGCTGTTTGCAGCCCCCATGAACTGCGGCCCCGCCATGCCACCCTGCCTTGGAGCCAACTGAGTATGGACTGAAATCTCCAAAAATTTTAAGAAATAAACCTTTCCTTTCCCAACTTTGGGCATCAGGTATTTTGTCTCGGCGACGAATGAAAAGTAACTAAGACAGAATTTGGTACCGAGGAGTGGGGTCATTGCTGTGACTATACCTGACCATGTTTTTCAAGAGGCTTTGGAAATAGCTTGTGGGCAGAGTTTGGAAAGGTTCGAACAAGTCGCCTGGATGCACAGAGCTGGAGCAGCTGAGGCTGTTCTGTAGAGGAGATTCTGGTCAGAGCTCAGGAGACCAGA
>PVJX010002995.1:72871-116585 GCA_004027295.1 Dolichotis patagonum | reverse complement strand
GAAACTCATCTCTTAATAGCACATCCAACACTAAAGTATCAACAGTGCCTACCAATATGGCTGCCAAGAAGACATCTACACCCAAGATAAACTTTGTCGGCAAGTACTAAAGATTCTGTCTTTCTGCTGTCAAAGTGGTATTTCTTCACTATTGCAGATTCTGCTTATGCTCTTCTAGCGTCTCCTGTCCTTTTTGTTGCTTGTCTGCCCTTTTCTTTTGTCTGTGTTTTACTGGTTTCTTCTTCCAGCGATACGGATTTAACTGTCTTTTCTAGTGTTCTTACACACACACCTTTTCCCATTTCAATAATCTTCCTAATTACCCTAATTCTTTCTTTTTCTGGTCTGGTCTGGTTTGGTTTAGTTTGGTTTGCCATGATACTGGGTATTGATCCCATGTGTATCAGGCAAAGCACTCTACCACTAAGCTACATGCCCAGCTCCCTACTTTTTCTCCTTCTGGTCTTCCTGTCCAACCTATAGTGTCGTAGTGCTGTAGTGTTTCCACTACCTTTTCCTGAAACTGATTTCAAGATTCACTGAAGACTAACTGCCAAATCTAGTGATTAGTTTTCAGTTTCACTCTGTAAACTTTCCCATCGTTTGACACAGTTGGCTGCTATACCACAAACCGTAAGATGCATGTCTTTCTCTTCATCTCTCTTAGATGTCCACCCATCCGTTTCTCAGTGGCCTATTGGTTCTCTTTGCCTGGATGTTCATTAAATGGTAGCGGTCCTAACATTCTAATTCTGACTATGGTCTCACTATACTTAAGTATTTAAGTATTCTTCATCCATTTTAGTGTGTGCAGTGACTTTAAAATCTTTTTTGGCAAATTCAAAACTTCAACTTGAATTTGAGAGCAGTGTAGTAGTGATTCATTTGTCATCCTTTATGGTTCTGTAGATGGTTCCTAGTGTGGCCCATTGTGTGTGTGTGCCATGAATCCATTACAAGCTACCTCAAAAAATAAGCTGTTAAAATTGCTGAATTTTCAGTGGAAAGCTTCATTATCATTTCTTATTTATTTCTTCCTATTTCCATGCTGTCTCTTTAGTGTTTGAAGAAAAACTTTTTTCAGTGCCCTTCCCTTGTTCTGTAGGCCTTTGAAAAAGTCTCTTCCTTAGAGCTTTGTATATTTTTACACATATTCTCTTCAACATAATTCTCATGCCCTTAGTCATTTTATTAAAATATATATATATCAAATCATGTTATCTTCTGCTTAAAATTCTTGATTGGCATACTTGGTGTGGTGTCTCACACCGGTAGTCCCAACAAGAGGATCACCCCGAGTTCAAGGCCATCCCGGACTACATAGTGAGACCCTGTTTCAACAAAACAAAGCAAAACATCTTCACTGTTGACTTATCCTTGAATATAGATCTGTTTCTTAATTTGTCAGTAAGATCCTTCATATGATCCATAGCTGCCTTCCCAGCTTTATATCTCATTATCCCTAACTAGATAAGATTTTATAATCATGAAAGAAAGGCTTAAAAGCAAAAATTCACAGTATAGTATTCTCTTGGACAGAATATTTTAATAGATGGTTAGAATGAAAGCTGTGATTTATAGTAGTTTCTGTTTCTTCTCTAAGAGGTTATTATTTCTATTTAGGACAACAACAGTAAAAAATCGTTTATAAATAAGTCGGAATAAGTTAATGTCAAATTTCATGAGATCAGCTGTTGAAGGAGATAAGCATTGATAAAACCTAAATAGGTTTCATTTCCTTCTTAACTGAAAAATTTGATTTGAACTAAGTTTTCCATGAAAACTGATTATTAAACTTAACTTTATTTAAAAGGAGTATTGTTCAATCCTTTGGTAAGACATTTAGGAATTAAGTTTAGTCTCTACCCTTCCAAGTACTAGCTGTTTACTTTTAAATACTTGATGGGGGATGGGAGATAGAGAAAAATTATGTATGTATTTTATTAATAGTATTTTAGAAGTTACATAGGTTACATGGTTCTTCAAAGTTTTCATTAATAATTGTTTACAAAGTTTGAGTATTGATAGAAAACCCAGAACTTTATCTAAAGTTTTCATTGTGTAGTTATATATTTATATAAAATTAAAATCACTATAACCCTGATGCTTTCCTAGGTGGCAATAAGCTACAATCAACAGGAAATAAAACAGATGACCTAAAAGGAACTGAATGTGTAAAAAGCACTCCTGTCGCTTCTGCTGTGCAGATTCCAGAAGTAAAGCCAGATGTGGTGTCAGAACCAGTCACCCCTGCATCTCTTGCTGCTTTGCAGAGTGATGTGCAGCCTGTGGGCCATGATTATGTGGAGGAGGTATTAATTTGAGAATGCCATTGCTGTGAAATTGGATAAAGGGAAGAAGTGCGTTGCTTTGTTGCATGCATGCTTTATGTGTAAAATTTAAAAAATTAGGTTGCTCATGAAGGAATATCAAGAGTCTGTTGTAAAGTAATGCTATCTTTAAACTTGTCACTTGTTAACTTTTACATCCTATTCTCTGTTTATACTGCCACTGTGTTCTAAAGTACCTTTCCATTTATTTTACAGACACTTGTATAATTCAGCTAACCTAAAACATTAAAAAAAATTTAGTTCTTAATGGCAAAATTGTTGATGGGGAGAAAGCAGTATATCTCCTTTTGAACAATTTATGTGTAGAATTAAGGTTGCTGATATATAACTGGTGCCATTTGTTTAGTTTTTCAAGTTGATTAGAAAACTTCTTGCCTTACAGGTCAAATAAGTAAATGGAAAAGCAAAATATAATCAGAGATCCTTGAATAAATACTTGTCATTAGCAGAAAATCATATGTTGTTATGACACTATTATTTGCTTTCACTTCATTGTAGAGCATGTATAAATTGACTGACAGGTGTGCTGGTGCATGCCTATAATCCAAACACTTGGGAAGCTGAGGTAGCAGGAGCACTGTGAGTTTGAGGCGAGTTTGAGGCCAGACCAAGCTACATAAGCGAGTTCAAGGCCCACCTACATAGACTACATAGTGAGACTGTATCTCAAAAAGTTTCCTGAGCTTTACTGTCACCTGTAAAATTTGGGTGTTGCCAACAAAATTGTAAAGATTAGATGAGATTAAGTACGTAGCACAGTGACTAGTATATAGTGTAGATTTATGGCAAATGTTAGTTCTTCAGTCTCTTTCACTATTGAGAAAGATAGTGTATTATGTTGACTACTTTGTTTCCAAGGTGGATAACTGGGTTATGAAATTTATAAAGTAGTTCAAAAACAGCTCTTAGTTATATCTCTGGTGATAGTAACATTTGGTTGTGCTTTTTTTTTTTTTTTTTTTGGTGTTTTTTTGTTTGTTTGTTTGTTTTAAGAAAAAATGTTTTTAACTAATTTGTGGTGATACAGGTTTAAATATGCAATCCTAAACTTTAGAGAATTGATTACAGTCCAATCTTTACGCATGTACAATTTGAACTTAGTATCCTTTGTAGATTTCATAGCAAAATTCCAGTCTATTTGTCTTTCTGATACACAGTTAGAAAAAATTTTATTTTGACTTTCATAAATTTGCACCTATAACGTATTAAATTTTGAGAAATTATCTGCCAAAATAATGTTTTTAACCATCTTTTGTCTCCCTCTCCAAGAACATTACTTGGCCAGCAGCAGGTGATTTAGTAAACTAGTAGAGAATTTAAGGTGGTGATGGTGAACCTATCAGAGACAAGTGCCCAGACTGCCACCCAAAGCCCACTTACTGATCGTGAAGAGTCAACATTGCAGTTATACCTGGATGCTTAGGTTTTAGTCTAGAAAAAAAAAACTCATACATTAACATCTTTTGTCTTCACAAGAAATGACTGCGTGCCATAGGTTCACCATCACTCAATAAGGCATCTAGTAACTTCTAAATTTTTACATACAGACAAAAGTATCAAAATGACCTATAATCCTAATCTATAATCCTCCCTACTTAGGAGGGAGGCTGGGGCTTGGATTGCAAGTTCAAGGCCAGGTTGGGCAATATACCAAGAGCCTGTCTCAAAATAAAAGGAGCTGGGGATATAGTAGAGTTCTTGGCCTAGAATGCATGGTGTAGGTACATGCATGAAAGATCTAAAAAAGCACATGTATGCTAACATCTTGTATGATGTTAGTCTGTTTCTGTCTTTTCCAAAATAACTTACATTGCCATTTATTTTTTCCCCACTTAAAATTGTAATTGTTTATAACTTCAAAATATTTTTGAATGTTTGCAAATGAAATGTTCCAACTATAATTTACCTGTTTTCTCACACCAAGGTACGAAATGATGAAGGTAAAGTAATTCGATTCCATTGTAAACTATGTGAGTGCAGCTTTAATGATCCCAATGCCAAGGAAATGCACTTAAAAGGACGAAGACACAGACTTCAGTATAAAGTAAGTTTGTGTGTCTTTTTCTCTAGTACAACTCAAAGTTTTTAAATAGGCTGGACTAATGCACTAGACACGGTTTTTCTTTTTGAACACTTGGATAGTGAAACGGGCTGTTGAAGGACAATAATTTTATAGGAAAAGAAACCTTTTAACCTCAGTGCAAACATTTACAGTCATCTATAAACAAGTTAAATAGAACATCAGTCCCTTAAGGATTTCCTATGATTTTTGGGTGGGGGGGTACCGGGGATCAAACTCAACGACCATGTATGTGCTTGCAAGGCAGGCACTTAGGCCGCCGAGCTAAATCCCCAGCCCGTCATAAGATTTTTTTATTGAGCACCACTAAGTTACATAACTTTTAAACTTGAATAATTAAGCATTTTAGGTAGTATATTCTGAATCTTTTCTCTGATTCCACTGAATTTTTCCAACTTTATTTGTAATTAAAAGCTTCATGGGATGAAAGAATGTGAAATTACAAGTTTAAACATAAAGGTAGACTGGGAGGGTCTACTATTTTAAATGTCTATATTGACAGAAAAAAGTAAATCCAGATTTGCAAGTGGAAGTGAAACCCAGTATTCGAGCAAGAAAGATCCAGGAAGAAAAAATGAGGAAACAAATGCAGAAGGAGGAATATTGGCGAAGAAGGGAAGAAGAGGAACGATGGAGGATGGAAATGAGGTATTGTCTTTTAACTTGTTTTGTTTCATACTCAAAATCTTAAAACCTCATGCTTGCCAGGCGGGCACTGTGCTGCAGTCTTTAATTTTTAATACCATGGCAGTAAGTGTTTCCTGTTTTCTTAAAAAAGTAACTGTTCTGAATATGTGGCTCTTATTCATAGCAGTTCATGTTTATGTATAATATACTTATAGTATTCAGTAAGATTCTAGGTCTCTGAAAGACATATATTAAAATTAAGTTTTTGGCTACATGCTATTTGATTGTAGCTTGATGTTAGGAATTTTGGTATAAATGGTTGCCATATATATTGAATATATGAAGAAATAGTTGCATCTTATAAATAAGTGCTTCAGTTTAAAACAAGAAAAATATAAAATGGCTGCCTGATAGCAGTACCCTGAATTTGATAGATTATATTTCCATTATCAGTAATGTAGTTTTTAGCTTGGCATGCTGGCACATGCCTATGATCCCAGCACATAGGAGGCTGAGGCAGGAGGATCATCACAAGTTCAAGACCAGCCTGACCTGCATAGTGAGACCCTATCTCATAAAGACAAAATAATATAGTAATAATGTAAATTTTTTAAAAAGTAACTTTAGGGAGGGAAGCGGCAGTTAAAAAAGAAAATAACTTCAGAGATTACAGGGAAGGAGAATTGAGGTAACTTATCTTCACAGATTTGTTTATTCATATATATTATTTGTTTGATATAAATGTTAGCTTTTATTGAGATATAAATCATCTTCAAACTGTACAATTCAATCGACAACCATTGTGAAGATAAGATACACTATGGTAGCTATTATTGTTTTCTCCGTATCCTGCTCTGAAGTTGTGTACAGCTTTGCTGCATTGTCTTGATTGGCTTTGTTTTGTCTTGTTTTGTTGTATTTTATTATTTTTAAAAGTTAAAAAAAAAATCTACAATTCTGTGTTTTTGGTGTAATCACAGAGTTGTGCAATAGTTGCCACAAAATATTTTTTAAAAAACTTGTATTGGTATGTTTGCTGTACACAGTGATTACAGTCATTGTAGGGAATTGGTACATGTACATAACACATCTTAATCCTTTTTTCTCTCTCTCTTCCTCTCCACTTTTTTTTTAACCAGCACCAGATTCATTTATAAGTCCTTAAAAGTTAATTCTCATACATACAGATTAACAATCATTTCCATTCACCCAAGCCACCCACAACCCTTTTGGAATGTTTCATATAAATGGAATCATGTAATGATTGTTTTGTTTCTAGCTTCTTATTCCACAAAATTTTTTTATGATTCATATTGGTATATTTTAGGTATATATAATGATCACATTAATCATAATGAAACTATATGTGTACATGATATAAGGCAACTTGATTCTTTTTCTTATTTTCCCCACTCTCCTACCCTGTGCTTCAACCTTTTCCTCACCTCCTCATTTACAAAGCTTTTTTTTTTTTTTTAATTAGATTTTATTGGGCCGGGGGTTTAGCTCAGGGGTGTAAGTGCCTGCTTGGCAAGCGCAAGGTCCTGAATTCAGTCCCTGGTACCAAAAAATAAAAATAAAAGTAAATTAGATTTTATTGGTACATTTTAGATATACAAAATGATCACTATACAAAATGATCACATTCATCATAAAGAATTTGTACTTGTACATGATATAAATTGGGGTCCCCCCCTCGTTTCCCTATGCTCCTTTCAACCCCCTTTCCCCTTCCCATTTACAAAAGCTTTGCTTCCTTTTTTTTTTTTTAATCTTTTCTCAGTTTTTAAAGTTTTCTCTTGTTTCCTTTTCCCTTTGTGCCTCCCTTCTTTTCCTCCCCATTTGAATGTTTTCTTCCTGTTTCACAATACCTGTTACACTTTTTGGTCCATTCTTGTTTCTCACACAGAGAAGCTATGTGGTATTTACACTTGTATCCAGTTTATTTGACTTGATAGTATTGTCTCACTGTGACATTATGAAGTATATAATACTGTGCAGGCTTGTCTGTTTGTTTCTTTGCTTGTTACTTTTTTTAAATTTTATTTAAAGAGAAAAAACAAAACAACCAAACAAAACAGAAAAAGGGTAGCAACAATACAGAATTCCAAAGGCAAAAAATAAAAGAAACACAAGAACAACAGCAAAACAAAAACAAAAACACTGAGAAATTGCCACTTGATAAGTTACATACTGTCATCATTGGAAATAGTTGTTCAAGTTACAAAATTAAAGCACACAAAGCAGACATTCAAACAGTGAGACTATTAACACTTCTGCTCAACAATCTAACAAAAACAGTAATGTGGTCACCTATCTTACACACTTAAACATACATGCAGTTATATCCTTTAGAGCACTTTCTTTTCCCCTCTTTTTATATATATATTTTTTTTTTAAATTTTATTTTAAGGGGGGTAAAATTAAACACAACAAACTAGGACAGAACGGGACCCAAAAAAGTATAAATTTCAAAGCTATACAACAAGGGATCTTCACTATCTGTCATATTGTCTCTTGTTTTCTTCCAAATGGTTGTCCATATCTTTGCATATGGGGAGCTCATACTAAATACCATAGCCAATTTTTTCACAAGATGTGTAGTTAACTGGCTCCCACTTGCTGGAGGTGGGGGTGGGACAGGACAACATGAGCTGTCCGATTCTCAGCCTGCCCACCAGCATAATCACAGCTGCCCCCCAGAGAGGGGAGGAGCTCCTTGTTCTCCCGGCACCCTGAGTCAACCGCACAGTGCAGGTCCCGAGGCGCCAGGGTCTCTCCCCTTCAGGCCCCCTAAAGTCCGCCATACTCACCTGTTTTTTTCTTTCTGATGAATTGACCATACCATTTTCAAAGTTCTGAAATGGCCATCAGACCACAGATAGAATTCTCTTTAGGCTCCTGTTTGAAACCAGCAGCTACAGCAATCTGCTGGCCTTGCTTCAGGGCCATTGCTTGTTATTTTATTTGTTGTTTTTTTGGGTTTTCGTTTGGATCTTGTGCTTGCCAGGCAGGCATTTATGCCACTGAGCTATAACCCTGACTTTTTTTTTTTTTTTTTAACACAAGGTTATGTTAGATAGTTTAGGCTGGCCTCTGTTTGAAACTTAAAAAGAGGTAAGGATATTATAGAGCAGTAGCTCAATGGAAAGTCAGTGGTTTCAATCCTCAGTACCGTGGGGGGGGAATTATTTACTGTAGTAGATACTTAAAAAGAAATTAAGTTGGGAATGATGTCACATACTTATAAACCCAGCACTCAAGACTTAGAGGCAAGAGAATCACTGCGAACTCAAAACCAGCCTGAACTGCATAGGAAGGCTGTCTCAGGAAAAATAAAATAAATTTAAATATTCATTTTAAAGGATATTTGCATTTTAGTTATTACATTGAGATAGGTATGTATATGTTTGGTTTTTCCTTTTAGTTTGGTTTGGGTTTTTTGTTTCTTTTTTCTTGTTTTTCTTCTTTTTGATCTTTTTGAGACAGGATTAACAACAACAACAAAAAACTGTGAAGTTCAGGCTGGCCTCGGGCTCATTTTGTAGCTCAGGCTGGTCTAGAACTTAAAACAATCCTGCTGCCTCAAGCTTCCCAAGTGCTGGGATTTTAGGCATATGCCACCACATCCAACTTTAGAAATTAGAATATTAGACTAAATGTTGTTAGTGTTCTGATATACTCGTTTGAAATTGAATGTGAGGGTAGAGGCTGAGAGTATAGCTCAGTGGTAGAGTGCTTTTCTGGCATACACAAGTCCTGGGTTCAGTCCTCAGCGCTGCGAAAAGATTTTTTTTTTTTTAAAAAAAAAGAAGCAAAGTAAAGGTAAAACAAAAGGAGGGTTAGAAAATATGGTAGAATCATTTCTGAAAATGTTGACCAAAGCTAGGTGTAGTGCCTGTAATTCTATCTTGCTTGGGAGACCGAGGCAAGAGGATCAAAAGTTTTGAGGCCAGCCAGGATTTAGTTAGACCCTGTCTCAAAAATAAAAATTTTGGCCCTGGGATTTAGCTCAGTGGCTCAAGGGCTTGCCTGGTAAGCACAAGGTTGTGAGTTTGACCCCTAGTACCTAAAAAAAATAAAAATTTTGGGCTAAGGATATAGTTTAGTGGTACAGTGCCTGCCTGGCAAGCACAACATCCTGAGTTTGATTCCTGATGCCTAAAAAATAAAAAACTTCATAAGGGATTAGGGTTGTAGCTCAATCCCCAATACCTCAAGGAAGGAAAAAAAAAAAAGTTGACCAATAAAGCAGACTATGCACTAGATTCCTGTTTGATTTCATCTCATGAGTCTTTTATTTGGTATACATAAGTAATTTTTTTTAATCTGAATGAAGCTTCATAAAAATCATGATGACCTTGCTGATACAGTCTGTTTTGTTTTTGTTTTTGTTTTTTTTAAATCAGTATGGGGATCAAACTCATGACAGCGCGCTTGCAAGGCAGGCGCTTGTGCCGCTGAGCTAAATCCCCAGCCCTATAGTCTGTAATTTTAAGGGCAATAGATATTAGGAGATGACTCACTGCTATTGTTTCTAACAAGGTCCTCTTTAAGGGGCAAAATGGAAGAATTAATTTCTTTAAGGACATAGAGAAAATACCTAAATGTCATATATGCACATTAGGTCTTTCAAATAGTATTGATTGGATCTGTTTAGATAAAAGAATTGGGTTTACAGATCAATCCCTACCTTAAAAAGCAGAGAGGATGGAAATAATGCTGGGATTTGTAATGTCTGTCTTTCTGCTGTCTTTAAACCATAAAATTGGTTTGTTTGTTTGTTTGGTTGGTTGGTTGGTTGGTTGGTTTTTTGTACAGGGATCAAACTCATGACCTTGTGTTTGCCCAGCAGGTACTTACAGCGCTGAGCTGAATCCCCAGCACCCTTTTTTTGGTCTTTCTTGAGGCAGGGTTACACTGCATTTCAAGATGGCCTTGAATTCACTATGTAGTCCAGGCTGGCACTGAACTCACACCGATTCTCCTTCCTCAGTCTCCTGAGTGCTGGAGTTACAGGTGTACACCACTAAGCTGTAAGGTTTTATTTTTTCCCTTTGGTCTAATTCTTTCCCATTTCTTTTCCATCTCTTTTCCCTTTCTTTACTTCTCAGTGAAAGAAAATAAAAGAAATTGGATAAAGTAAGGAAGAAGTTACCTAGGCTGATTTATGTGAGGTTTTAAAAAATTGCTTTTTATGTCATTGTTGATGCAAGTTCTTGGCTTTTATTTTTCTTTAAAGTCCCATAATATTACCCTTTGTGTTCCAGACGTTATGAAGAGGACATGTACTGGAGAAGAATGGAGGAAGAACAGCATCATTGGGATGATCGCCGCCGAATGCCTGATGGAGGCTATCCTCATGGTCCTCCAGGTCCACTAGGTCTTCTGGGAGTCCGACCAGGCATGCCTCCTCAGCCACAGGGTCCTGCAGTGAGTGGCCACTTTGTTTATATTATTAGAAGATAGTTGGTCAGAAAACTACTTTGTTGACTTAAGTAATCTCATCTTTGTGGGAATTTTTCATCTAATTTAGAATTTTCCCTCTTTATTATAGGCTCTCATTTCTAGTGCCTCTAATGTGTAAGGACTTTATAAAGTTTTCTGATTTTCAGTATTTGCTAAATTAGGGGAAATGTTAACATAAAAGGCTTTTTTAAAGAAAAACATACGAACGACAATACAGAGTTTCAACACAAAATAAGAGATTACAACTAGTTGACATATTGCATATTGTAATCTTCAGAGTAGTTCAGATTACAAGATAGTGGCATGAAAAAATTGATCAATTGGACAGTGAAAGCACAAACTATTCTTTTTGATGAAAACAACAGTTCAGTAGTATAGTTAATCTGTCTTATATGTGTTATAGATAGATACATATAATCTTTTCCCTGTTGTCTTTTCTCGTTTCCCCTCTCCTAGTTGTTCTTTCCTTTTGAGCACTTTCTTTCCTTTCACTTTCATAATATCTATTGTGCGTTTTGGATATTACTCATTTCAGTTTTTTACTCTAGGGAGACAATACGATATTTTCATGAGTCTGGTTTGTTTCACTTATGAGTATTGTCTCAGGTTGCATCCATTTATCCATAAAAGCCTCATGTTTGCCCTTTATAGCTGAGTAATACTACATCATATAAAAATACCACATCTTTTTTATCCATTCTGTGGTTGATGGGCTTTTGAGTTGTTTCCAAGATTTAGCTGTTACAAATTGTGCTGCTGTAATAATGGGTACACATAACATATATCACTGTGGAATGATGTTTTTAATTCCTCTGGGAAGATACCCAGAAGCAAAACAGCTAGATTGAATAGCTCCTGTAATCCTGCTTTTTTTGTTTTGTTTTTTGGTACCGGGGATCAAACTCACAACCTTGCAACTGCCAGGCAGGCACTTATGCTGCTGAGCTAAATTCCCGGCCTAATCCTGCTTTTTTTGAGGAACCTCCACACTGATTTCCACAGTGGTTATACTAGTCTGCACTCCCACCAACAGTGGGAAAGGGTTTTTTTTTTCCCACGCAGCCCCATAACCAGTAACTCAGCATTTGTTATTGATTGCTTTCTTGCTAATAGCCATTCGAGTAAGAAGGAATCTCAGTGTTGTTTTAATTTGCATTTCTTAAATAACTAGTCATGTTGACTAGTTTCATATATTTATTTGCCATTTGTATTTCTTCATCTCTTTAAGTGCATATTCATCTCAGTTGCTCATTTTTGGATTGAGTCTATGAATTGGGGGGGGCTGATATTTTGCAGTTCTTTGTATGTTCTAGATATTAGTATATCTGAGGGACAGTTGACTAAAATTTTTTCCCATTCTGTGGGTTTTCTTTTCACTCTGTTGGTGGTTTCTTTTGTTGTGCAAAAACTAATAAGATGAAATCCCAGTTATTGATTCTTTGTACTTCCCGTGCAGTTTGTATTTTGTCCATGAACCTTTTACCTATCCTATGTCTTTGGCTTTCTACCTACCAGAGGCTAAATTTTTTTGTTTCTCAGATTAGAAGAGATAGCCAGTTCTTAGCCAACAATTTTTTTCTGTTTTGGGGTTTTTTTTTTTAATGTACTTTTTACTAGTACATAAAAATTGTACATATCATTAGTATTTCTTACATTCCTTTACCAGTACTTTAGAACTTTGTTTCTTTGAATCCTAAACCTCTTTTTTTTTTTTTTTTTTTTTTTTTTTTTTTTTTTTTTTTTTTTTTTTTTTTTTGGTCTTTTTTCCTTCCAGTACTGGGGATTGAACCCAAGGGACTTCCCACAGAGCTTCATGCCCAACCTTTTTTGTTTTGAGACATGAGCTTGCTAAATTGCCACAGCTGGACTTGAATCTGCTATCTTCCTGTCTCAGCCTCTCTAAGTAGCTGAAATTACAGGCATGCACACCCTTGCCCAACGATAATCATCAGTTTTCAATGTTTATTAGAGATCATTTCAAGGCTAAGGGTATAATTCAGTGGTAGATCCCTTGCTTAGCTTGTACAGTGCCTGGATTTGATTACCAACACTGAGAGAGAAAAAAAGAAAAAAAAAAAGCATTTCTTAGCTCTGTGTGTGTGTGTGTGTGTGTATGTTAATTTTACTTGTTTTGATGTAAAATATGTATATACATACACAAATCTAGTCTTTGTTATAACTTTGTATAATTTGTATTTTACTGAAATTAATAAACATAGTATTAAATGGGCATTTTACTTAATGAAAAGAGATGACATATGGTTGGAAAACAATAGTTTACTTTTGCTCGGAAAACGTCTTAAAATAACTTTTCTCTCTAGCCCTTACGTCGCCCTGACTCATCTGATGACCGATACGTAATGACAAAACATGCAACCATTTATCCTACTGAAGAGGAGTTACAGGCAGTTCAGAAAATTGTTTCTATCACTGAACGTGCTTTAAAACTTGTTTCAGACAGTTTGTCTGAACATGAGAAGAACAAGAGCAAAGAGGGAGATGATAAGAAAGAGGGAGGTAAAGACAGGTGTGTTTTCAAAGCTGTTTACCATGTGTATTTTTTCTTTTCCTTATGTGGACTTTTTACATTTGAAATAAAGATTACAAAGACTGAGCACTCCAGTGTTAGTCTGCCTGTCTTAACTATGCTTATGTTAGATAAAGTATTCAAGTGCTTTTTGCTAAAATATGGAATACACTGTCACACTTTGTAATTGTAGTCCAATTATAAAAATATATGGGATCTATTCCAGGGCAACCTTTACAGTTTTTCAATTGCATTCATTTGCTATTTTCAGTTTTTAATGATTTGGTACATCTGTCCCCAGGCTTTAACAACTACTTTCTGACAGCACTGTATGTAAAATCTGACCTAAGACAAAGCTTTAGCAGTGCCTTTCATGTAGCATTTTTATTATGATCTGTAACTTTTCCTTTTCTCTTTATCATTTGAATTTTTTTCCCCTCAGTACTGGTGATTCAGAACAGGAAGCTCTAATCTATATCCACAACCTGTTTGTTTGTTTGTTTTGAGATAAGGTTTCCCTAAATTGCCCAGACCAGCCTTGAACTTTAGCATTTTTTAGTAGATCAGTTATGCCTGTAAACCACATTCAGTGTGCCATTTGGAAATATTTTTGTATTCATAGTAAGCATCACTCTGACTTAAAAAAATGAAGACTTAACAACTAAACTGCTGGGGGGGGGTTGTTTTTGTTTTTGTTTGTCTTTTTGAGACAGGGTCTCACTATGCTGTTCAGATTGGCCTTGAGCTCACTTTGTAGCATAGGCTGGTTTTGAATTTGCAATGATCCTCCTGCCTCAGCCTCGTAAGTGCTGGGATTGCAGACATGTGCTACCATGCCCAGCTGCTCTTATTTTTAGTTCATATTGCTAATTCTAATGAACTGTGGTTAAAAATACTGTATTTTTTCTAGTATAGATGATAATTTAAGCCATTTACTATCATGTGTTTAGAGAGTATCATGGTTCTGGATAAGAAGAGATATCATAATATAAGTTGATTTTGCTACAGAGCTTTGAAAGGAGTGTTGCGAGTGGGAGTATTGGCAAAAGGATTACTTCTTCGAGGAGATAGAAATGTCAACCTTGTTTTGCTGTGCTCAGAGAAACCTTCAAAGACACTATTAAGCCGTATTGCTGAAAATCTACCCAAACAGCTTGCTGTAAGTATTATGGATATGTTAAATTTACCCCTTGTCTGGTTCAAAAGATTTTGGCAGAACTAACTGTGCTTTAGTTTAAACCACAGCCAGCCTTGAAATTTGGCATAGCTTTCCATATTGAATTTTTTGCTTAATTGTGCAAACTGATGAAACTATTTTCTACTTTGTCTTTTTAGGTTTCATAGTGCTGTGTTTGACATGAAGCCATCTTGCTAACTTATCTGAAATTGTAGCATATGCCATCCTTTTCCTGTTATTTTTCCAAGATTTGAATCATGAAGTAGTTTTTCAGAGCAGAAAGTGCTGTTTTTTTCTTGCTTTAAGCAAAGCCATGTATAGTAAGCTTAAATAATAGTTTCGTATTGGAATTTTTCCAGTTTTTTTTTTCAATTACAGTGGTCACCCTTATCCTCAGTAGTATATTCCAAGATCTCCATTGTATTACATTTTTCCCTGTACATGTCTGTGATAAAGTTTAATTTACCAATTGTACATAAGTTTAACAACAGTAATTCACCATAGGTCTTAGCAACAACCTCAACCATGGTGTGATTATTTTCTTTTGTTTTCTTCCCTTTTTCTGACCACTGTATTTGGTCCACAGTGGTCTTAAACTCCCCTTTGGCATAGTCCAATTGCCAATTTAGTCCTCCCCTTTGGGGTTATTAAGATGTAAAATAAGGATTACTAGAGTACAAGTACCACCATAATAGTCAATATGATCCCCTAACCCATGGGCAAGAAAAACGTGTAACTTGGATACATTGGGCAAACAGTGATTAGTATATCAGGCCGGAAGGGACAGCATGACTTACAATTTCATGGTTTTTTATTTCTGGAATTTTTTTCTTAATATTTTCAGATTGTAGTTGACCATAGGTAACTAAAACTTCAGAAAATAAAACAACTGATAAAAGATAAGCATTGTAGTTTGTATTCTAGTGTTTATAATAGTAGGAAATACTTTTTTCTTATTTCCATCCAGAAACTCATGGCAATATACACTTAATAGAACATTCTCCTTTTTATAAAAACAAATATAAAAAAATTTTAAGCATTGTCAGACTGACATCAAAAAAATGATTCCTTGAATAACAATAAGTATTATTTCAAAACTTCGGACTGTAAATTCAGGGATTGGTATTTCAGGTAGTATGGATTCTATGGAATAATACCTGACCATAGTAGAGTAATAGATAACAAACTAGATGATGCAACATCTTATTAAAGTTAAGCACTTACTATGGTTCTGTTGCTTTTATTCCAGATAATGAAGTTTCTTACAATAGACAGTTCTTTTTAAATATTAAGAACCCACAGAATCAGTATTCTGTGTCTGTTTCTTAGCTCTGTGTTGATAATGCTAGATGATTGAAGAGAATAAAGATTTAGAGGTCTTAGAAAAATCATGGAATTTGCAAGAAACATCTTGATCCTAATAATTATGGTGCCTAGTAAACTACAGAGCAGAAAGTAACTGTATTCTAACTAAATCATTCAACAATTAAGCTAAAAGATTACTCTAGCCAGATCTACCTGTTATTACATAAGTCGATAAGTAAAATAAACTTTGTCACTGGGCATAATGAGTCACATCTATAATCCTAGCAATTGGGAGGTTGAGGAAGAAGGATTGCTGTGATTTTTGAGGCCGGCCTGAGCTACATAGACTCTGTCTCAAAAAACTAAAAAAACAAATTCTGTGTGTGTGATCACAGTTCACAATTAACTGTTATATGTAGTTGACTAATTCTTCAACAACTTTAAGGTATTAGGTACAATTACTGTCCCCGTTTTACAGAAACAAACACAAGGCAATTAAATAATTTACCCACCTTCAAATCACTAATAATTGTTGCATGTCTATCAAATTGCACTGTTTTGTTTTTTCTAGTTATTGATAAGATGTAGAACTATTCAGTTCACACAGAATATACAGTGGGAATGTTTACATTGTGGTTCTTGGATATGTTTTTTGTTTTTCTTTTTTCGCATTCTGTAGATACAAGAGATAAATACCAGTACTGTTTTATTCAAGAGTTCATCATCTTAAGAGCAATGTCATAGGATACAAATAATGGTATTAGCCCAACAAAAAAATTCTGAAAATGAAGTGTAAGAGATTAAGGATACCGCATATCCGGCAGGCTTTCTGAGCAAAGTAGTATATGATCCAGGCCTTGTAAAATAGTTTAATGTAGGGAAAAGCTGTAATGAAACTATTTTTGTTAATATAGCAAATCCAACTAATTTCTTATATCTTCATTACATAGGTTATAAGTCCTGAGAAGTATGACATAAAATGTGCTTTGGCTGATGCGGCAATAATTTTGAATTCATGTGTGGAGCCCAAAATGCAAGTCACTATCACCCTGACATCTCCAATTATTCGAGAAGAGAACATGAGGGAAGGAGGTTGGAAAGCCATTAAACATTCTACTCTTCTGTTAGCTATTTTTTTCATTTACCTACTCTTTAAGATGGCATTAAGCCCTAGAAGGCAACATGCTGGCATTACATGTGAATTTGATAGATTTGACTTATTTAGAAACCAGTTTTAAAATCATTTTGCACAAAGTAAATGCTCCTCTTAGTGATGTACTTTGGTTTTTTATAAAAACACTCATAATATGATGGTTTTCTTGAATTTTTTTTTTTAATGCTAACCTCAGATTTCTGGGAAAAAAACCTCAAAATTATTTTTACTGGCATTGTTGATACATCAAAAATGTTTGCTAGTAACTAGGGTCAACAACTTTAACTTCTGGTAAGAAGTTCTTGTTCTTGCCTTGTCTGAGAAAAAAAAAAAAGACAAGTGAGTTTCACAAACAAAATTGGCCTAAAGTTCATAATACTTAAATATTTTAAGATGTTTGTTAAGTTTGTAATTGTGAATTTGGCTCATCCTAAGGTAAATATTTCCAGTTCTCTGAGGTTGCTCATTGGTTTGGAGCACTGTCATAAATACAGAGCATCCTTATGTACACAGATTTGGGGATTGGCCTGAATATCAGACTGGAGATACTGAAACATAAACATGTAGATTTAGTTAGTAAGTTATAGACAGTTCAGGAATTTTAAACTTAATTTGCAATTGTAGAGTATGAAATCCTGCTGGTGCCAGCAATGTTGCTTGAGGGACTATTCTGTAATATTTTCAAAGCTTCAAGAGCTTAATTTTAAGCCAAAAAAGCATGATCAGTCTGCAGTATGTTGGTTCTGTTGTTTTATGGGTCAGATAAAATTTACTTTGTTTCCTTTCATGTTGTTGCTATACATTTTATTAAATACGCAGTTATAGTCTACACTAATGTTTCTTTGTGATACAGGTTGAAGAGAAAAGACTCTCAGTTACTGTCCGTTTAAATTTATTTTCTTACAGCAAAGCAACTTATTTTAAGGCACTGGGCTTTCCACAACCCAGGAAAAGAACAGTTTACCCAAAGCGTCATTGGGAGACATGTCTAATCTTACATACTTTTAATATGTGCACCGTTTTAGGATTTTTTATGTTGTATTTTAAGCTTTGCATCTTAAAAACTAAATGAGTTTGTATAAAGAATCTTTTATGTAGACATGAATTTCCACTCGGGATCTGGCCATGGATGTTGCTGGAGAAAACAGTTCCTGAGTCAGTCTGGTTATATTTAATATACATTTATACTTGTGTAATGATTTACCTTTATTTCAGAGTACACTTTGTCTAATTATAGACTTAATTATTATAGCATAAAGTGACTTTGACTATATTAAGTTAATAACATCACATTTGTGGTAAATTACTTGATAATCTGTCCTTCTAAAGGAAACAAAATTATATTTTTGTCTGACCCAGACTTGAGTTAGAAGTACTGTTGAGTTTTATAAATATGATCATAAGGGAAATGATCAGTCCAAAATTGAAAGATTTTGCTTCAAGACACTGAGCTGGAAAGTTGGATGTGCATAAGTATAGAAGCAGGATAGAGTGAGCATTCCTTGCTGTAGGTTACTGCAGCAAACCGTCTTTAGCTTCATTTCGAAGATTGCTTCTTTCTTGCTGCAGAAAAACGGTATGTATTCTCTCACTGCAGCTCCCAGTGCTCTGTGTCTTAAAAATCATTTAAAGCCTTATAGCTTGCTTTGGGGAGTTAGTACAGGGGTTGAGGAAGGCTTTGCCGGAAGAAACATTGTCATCATGAGACTTACTACTTGCACATAGTATGGTAGCATCTTTAATGTATAATATTAGGTCCTATTTAATACAAAATTTTATTCAATAAAATGATTAAATTGTCCAAATAACTGTTAAACACAAGACAGATCTATTTTATGGCACTGTGTTTGACAGTTAAACATTTAGTGAACATTTAATTGACTTTAATGGGAAATGCTCAAAATGCTCTTAACCCTTGCTACCAAGTATCTCTCTACAGCAAATCAAGTATTGTATGTGTTCTTTTCCACCTGTAGCTCTGTCAGGCCCGGTCCAAAGCCTTCTAGCAAAAGGGATTGATTCCTGTCAGGGGTTGCTGCCAAGACATCGGAAGGATTTTTGACCAAGGTTTTCAAAAGCTCAGTGTCACATCTGCCATTTGATCCAGGAGGGATTTTGGATGCAGAGTCTGGCATTTCTTGTCCTTTGTGTGGCTGTTTGTCTGTCTCTTCTAGAAATGAGCAGTGTTCACACTAGTTTTCAAATGGTTGAGTGGATTATATATTTTTCATAACCATTTTAATTTAAATTAACATTACCATTAACTTTTAATCATAAAATAGTGTGGACACAGCATGTCTTCTAATTGGTGATTAACCCCTTAAAATTAATGAAATACATTCATGTAGGATAAGAATTTGCTTTTCGTTCTTATAAATTGATTTTTGTTTTGTTAACTGGGTGTTAGGCAATAAGTATGATTTTAGCACAATATATCTAAGGGGTTAATCCACTTGAAATACAAAAATGGATGCAAAAATCCACACTCTAAATTTAATAAAAATGTCCTACTTATATCTCTTACTTAACTTACATTAGGTATCTTGACATCTTTAAATTTGTATCAGTTAAAATTTCCAAAATTCTGAATGCTTATGTACAGAAAGAAAAATTTTTCTTACATATTGGAGGAGATTATAAAATTATGAATTAACATTAGATATTTAGAGATTTTTAGAAGGAAATCATACCTATTTGCATTGTAACTTTAGCAAATAAGGACATGGAAAAGAGGTCCTTTCAGCATGTTGTGCAAGCTTTGGGACTTGGGGATGCTGTGCGCTTTTTTTTTTTTTTTTTAATTTAACCGTGCTTTCCTGTGTACCTGTTCCTTATCCCAAAATATTTTTTCTCATACCCAAGTTATTTCTATGTTCAGTAATTGGTCTCACAGGTTTTGGAATTACCATTGTTTGTGTCTTGATTCAGTAATTTCTTCTTAGCATCAGGTCCTTTTTTCAGTATCCATGCTCAAATTACCAGAGGTTTTGATGATGCAGTTGCTCCTTATAGATCTTCTAGAAAATCTGTATCTGTCTGATTATTTGAAGAGTAACAGTAGAGAGGATCTAGCTGTGTGGTGGCACACACCTATAATCCCAGCATTTGGAGGAGGGTTGCTGCAAGTCCAAGAGCAGCCTGAACTACATAGCAAGACCCTGTCTAAAAAGAGAGAGAAAGAAAAGGGGTGTAATTCTTTATTAGTTTTAAGATAGACTTTTAAAATGTTTTCTATTTAGAATAAGGATAGGTTTATCTTTTACGATTTCTGAGTCCTAATGGTGAGCTATATACATTCATGTAGTTTGCCCAGATACACAACTATACTTTTAAAATCTATTTTACCTTTTTCTTCTTCCTTATCCTCCTCTTCCTTCCCCATCCTCCTCCTCTTCATTTGCAAAGTGGATGGGAAAAGAAAAGGATAAACAGCTACTCCAAAAAGTAAAGGGCACAGAAAGTTACCCTACATATATAAATGCATATTCATTTCAGGTGGTTAATGGATTATCATATGACATCTTAAGTGCCTTGTGATTTTGGTCTTTAGCCAAAGAACTGTTGTTATAGGTTATTTTATGTACTGTAAAAATCACTGAAAGCAATGAGGAAACTAAATGGAAATAATTACCGTTTGCTTATTAATAGTTTGATGAGCAAATTTATTTTTATGCATATATTATAGGTATATTTAGATGAAAATATAGCCAGCTCTTTGACTACTTTTGAATGATTTTTATTAATATAAAATTAACTTCCTGACCTGGTTCAGTTCCATATTTTCTCCACAAGTTTTTGTAGCTCATTTATGTTTTAACCAATTTAAAAGACCCTACATATTACTTACTATCAAAACATTTAGCTTCTTACCTCTTGTATATATTTTAACCATGCTAGTTCTTATTTCCCTTTTCTGCTTTACCCTGTTTCCCTATAGCTGTTCTTTGGAATACTTTTTATGAAAACATTGAATTGTAAAGAACATTTCATATTCTATCATAGTTAAAATTCTCATCAGGAAGAAAAAGTTTTAACTCTTAGAAATACTTGCAGTTTTTTCCTGATTATAATTGTATTGATCATTTCATACGTGTTATCAGTACTTTGTTACATTAGCTGCAGAATAACTTATGATCACTTAGAATTGAACAAACTTATTAGTTTACTGTACATTCTCATTTATTATGGTGGATTTTTGTGTTCCCTCTTGTCTTTTCTTTGTGCTGGTGCGCTGTGTCCAGTAATCTTTCCTTTTGATTTTATTTGGGTGGGTAGGGTTTATATTTCCAGAAAATATTTTTTACTATATTACTAAAGTTTTAACTTAATTCTTTTTTTTTTCCCCTGCACATTGGATTATGTAAATTTACTGAAAATAACTTTCTGGGTACGTTGAAGTGCTGACAAACTCTCAAATGGCTCGTGTGACACTGATGCTACTTTAAGGAAGTGTCTTGCTCACCTGGTCAAACACCCATTCCTCACTGCATTTTGCCAATTCAATCCATTTTAGATGTAACCTCGGGTATGGTGAAAGACCCACCGGACGTCTTGGACAGGCAAAAATGCCTTGACGCTCTGGCTGCTCTACGCCACGCTAAGTGGTTCCAGGTTCGGAACATCATTTTACTTTTTTCTTGTAGCCTTATGAGAGAGTAGTTCAGTACAACATGTTTAACTGTGTTTAAACATTTCAAAAGATGCCCAAGCAATACTATTTTAAATTAAATCTCAGAAGATATGTTGACATAGAAAGCTGGGTATAAAGATCTGCATACTGCAGTTACTATTCATTTGACAATAAACTTAGGTTTTCGGGGTGTTTTGTAGTTTGGGTTTTTTATTTTTTATTTTCAGTGACTATATTTAAAGTTGACTTGTTAAGGAACATCACATGTTTGTGTATATATATTATATTCCATAAGGCTGCAGATTAACTTTGCTTTAAATAATAGAATATGTGTTTAAAAGCTTTGTGTATAGTTTTAAGATTTTTTCCCCCTCTTTCTCTAAGTTATTAAGTGTAGGGAGTGAAAGGTGAGGAACCAGCTGTTTGGTTTAGTGACTTTGCAGTCATGCAAAGGCACAGAACAGAAACCAAACAGATTTCCTTAGCCTTTCAGTCCCTAGACAAACTTTTTAGCTCTTTACCTTTTCTTTTATTTCTAATGTAGGCAGATTTTTTTTAAGTTTACTGTTTTAAATAAACACAGGTCAAGGTTCACAGGGGATCAAGAAATATTATTCTTGTATAATCTGTTTACTTTGACCTAAATATCAGCTTTTAAATACTAACCCTGGCATAAAATACTGCTGTAAATGGCAGCTCATTGAATTCAACTTTAAATGTGATTGTTTTTGTTTTTATCTGAGCTTCCATTGAACAGTGGTATTTTAACTTTTTTTTTTCATCAAGGAATATTTTCAATATTTCTAAGATTAATTCAGTTGCTTTTTGTGTTGCCCTTAAGGCCAGAGCTAATGGTCTACAGTCGTGTGTGATTATCATTCGTATTCTCCGAGACCTATGTCAGCGGGTTCCAACTTGGTCTGACTTTCCAAGCTGGGTAAGTAGTTATATAACTGTATGGTCTGAAAACAGACGTTCAGGAAATATTTCTGCAGTTATTTTTTACCCTCTAAGCTTATATTTAATTATCTTATTTTCATTTACTAAATATAAGTGAGAATTATTTTTTGTTTCGTTACTTTTTCTCTTTTCATAACAAATCCTGGGTATTGTTTTTTAGAATTTTAAATTTTTCTCAGAATTTATAAATGAAAGAATTATACTTGGGCTGGTGTAACTCCATGGTAGAACACTTGTTTCACCTACTCAAACCCTTTGTTTGGTCCTCAGTACTGGAGAAAAAAGAAAGAAAAAAATTGTACTTTTTATTTTTTGCCCCTTCAGTGTTTATTATATTTTTTACATATTAGAGCAGCCAGGCATGGTGAGGAACGGCTCTGCCTGGGATATAGAGTGACCCTGACCACAAATGAGGCGCTGTCTCCAAATGGGGGGGGGGATATGGCAATAATTCATTGCTTTACACATGACCTATTTGTCCCTAAAGCAGTGTTCTGTTGAAGTATTTTTTAAATTAACACTGCTGTGATTTCTAGGAGAAAAGTGCATCCTCATATATCATGTATCTTTCCTTTCTTAATGCTTTTTTTCCCCTTAATTTCTCACATAATTTGAACCTTTTTAGTTCCTTAAAATTTAAAATTCATATAGGAATTCATTGTACCAGTGTTGGATCAATGAGAGTTCAGTAGCCAGTTTATTTTTTTTTTTTCTTTTTTAATATTCAGATTGTGCTCATTACTCTGTGCATCTTTCTTAACAAAATGTATGTTTGGAGCTCTTTGAAAAGTTAGTCCAGTTTACCTCTTTCTCTATTAGCTGTATGATATTCCCTTAGTATATGCATACCATTCATAGTGTCCATGTGGTGGACTTTAGGGTCATTTATAGTCTTCTAGTGGTGAACTGTATGATAAATAAAATATGTTATCTCACTTTTCATTTATAGTTCCTTAATTGAGTGATTATTGGCATTTATGATCATTTTTCTCTTAGCTGCCAGTTCTTGTGTTACTCAATATTTTTTAATAGTTTATATGAGTTCAGTACCTGCTGGGCATGATAGTGTTTGCCTATAATCCACCTACTCAGGCGGACGCAGGAGGGTTGCAAATTCGAGTCTAGCCTGGGCAACACAAGGAGACCTTAACTTGTCTTAAAAAAGACTCCAGGTGTAACTCCATAATAGAGCATTTGGCCTAGCTATTGACAAGTCCTAAGGTTCAGTGTGCAGTTTTGCAGAAAAGAAGATATTGGCTATGCTTTAGAATATGAGCAGTTCTACCTATCCATTTTTACACCTATACCTATTAACCATACATGCTCCATTACTACATCTGTATTCCACTGAACCCTGACAACTATTCTACTCTCTACGTCTTTGAAACCAACTTTTTAGTTTCCACATATGAGAACGTGCACTATTCGTGCCTGACTTAAATTTAACTTAACATAATGTCCTCCAGTTCCACACATGTTGCTGCAAATGTTAGTATTCCATTGTTTACTATGTCTAAATAATAGTCCATCGTGTATACACAGCACATTTTATTTAATAATCTGTTAATGGGGGGCCAGGGTATATAGCTCAGTGGCACAGTGCCTACCTGGCAAGTGCAAGGTCCTGAGATTGATTCCCAAGTACCAAAAGTAATAGTAATAATAATCATCATCATCATCATCTGTTGATGAATTCCACTTCTGTTGATGCCTCTCCTTTTTTATACCAATGAGTTACACATCAGAGATTGCGTATGAAAGGAAGTATAGATTGGGCTTGGTGGGAGTCTGAGGCAGGAGGATCTCTATGAGTTGGATGCCAGCCTGCACTACATAGTGACTACTTTGTCTCCAAAATAAAAAAGAAAAGAAAGAAATGGAGAGCAAAGGAAGAGGAGAAGTGGTATAGGATTGGGCTACATTGCAGCATTGCTAGCTGACCAACATTATGTGTATACAGTCTTAATATGCCTTTACCCTCAAATCCAAAATGAACTACTAAGGTCTGCTCTTGCAAAATCTGCTTTATATATTTTCTGAGCTTAATCATTATATCCTTTTAGAAACAACTTCACTGTCCAGAGTGGGCTTTGGATATGTGAAGCCAATTTGGGGCTTTTGTGTTTAGACTTCACAACCATCTTTGATACTACGTTTTCCCATGCTTCTTGTTCCTGTGGAGGATTATTTTATCTTCTATCTATATTTTAGACAACTTCTGTTACTGAGGCTACATGTGGATGATCAGCCTTCTTCTGCTCTTTCCCAATTTCCACAAAGGCTGGCAAGGTTGTAAATTTAGTATTTGGCTGTCATGTGTACTATTTCTGTTCTCTGGTGAGATAGAAGATGGTCAGGATAGGTTTTTATTTTTCAAGAAAACCTTTTCCTATGACCACATCATGACTCATTTACCTTTCTTAAACTGGATATTGCTGAAATCTTTTGGATTTTTGTTTACTCAGCTGCCATCTCCACCTCCATTTTCTACCTGGAGAGCCCAGTCGGATTCAAGAGTTGGCTAAGCAAGATAAGCACTTGGTTTCTTGGAAATAACTCTTTCACTGGCCTTTTCCTCTGTTTGATTCAAGCTGTTACATTTTTGCTTAGTGGCAGTAGCATGTACAATGTGACATTTCTTAATCATGTTTTAGGGGTAGATGATCGTAAGATTTGGTTTATCTTAATTTTTAGAGCCTTATTTTTAAAAAAAAATTGAAATTCTTAGAACTTTATTATCTTCAATATTCAAATGGCTTAACTTTGTAACCTTTTTGTTTTGTTTTGTTTTTTGTTTTTTAACTGGTACCAGGGATCGAACTCATGACTGCGTGCTTGCAAGGCAGGTGCTTATGCCACTGAGCTAAATGAATCCCCAGACCCTTCAAATGACTTAACTTTTAACAAATGCTTAACCATGTTTGTTTTATGGTCTTTACCATTGCATTGACCATGGAAAATTGTATGGCTTCAGATTATATTTTGTCCTAAATCCTCAGTGATAAGATAAACAAATACTGATAGAACCAAGGAAGAATTTTTAAATGATAGGACACTGAATGATAGGACAAAAGAACTAAAATTCTCTAAGCTTGTAAGAGATACAGCAAATAATTTTTTTAATCTATTTTCCTGTGTGTGCAGTACATCTTCAAATCACCCAGAGGTATAAGTAAGCTTTTTTTTTTTTTTTAAACTGGGAATTGAACTCAGGACCTTACACTGCACCTCTGAGCTAAATGCCCAGCCCTAAGTAAGCATTCTTGACCAAAAGTCATAACATTTTAATGTATTTCACCTTATGAAATAGTGTGCTGTGCATAAATGAATTACAAAAATAAAATTTAGCTAGGCATGGTGGTACATGCTTATAATCCCAGCACTCGGGAGGCTGAAGCAGAAAGATCGTTGCAAGTTTCAGGCCAACCTGGGCTACTAAGTGAGCTCAAGAATGGCCTGAACTGCATGGCAAGACCCTGTCTGAAAAAGATGTACATACATACATATGTACATCCTTACCAGGCATGGTGGCGCATGCCTGTAACCCCAGCACTCGGGAGCCTGAGGCAGAGGCCAGCTTGGGCTACATGATGAACTCTCGATCTACCTACACAGTAAGACCCTGTCTCAAAAAAAATAAAACATCTTGCAGTTGGACTTGAAAAAGGAACTGTTGTGCATGTATTATATTAATCTGTGTTAACTGAAGTTTATGAGGCTTTTGTACATACAGTTGTTTGTGGTAATGATAGCCATAAAATCCTATGTTAATAGACTAACGATCTTTACCTTTAAAATGGGAATAATAGCCTTATTTATCTTCAGAAAGTGACTGTGATCGCTAAAATAGGTAAATGATTTTGAAGACTCAGGATTTATGTTTAGTGCAGGTTAAGTACTCAGTAATGGGAGCTATAATAGTAAAGAGGATAACTATACTATATCACTACTATTTAACAAAAGCTATTGCTTGAGATTCTAGTCTCTCACCAATAGCTGCAAGGAATACTTTTTGTGACCTTAATACATGTAACAGTACAGATGTTGCTGGATTAGTGTATGTCTTTTAAGCTTTTTATAGAGCTTGGCAGTTGTGCTCTTAAAAAGCTTTTATTGATTTACACTGCCACCTGTCAAAGGTCCAGGTTTTTTGTTGATTGGTGTTCTATTTTGTTTTGCATACTAGGAATTGAACTTCAGGCTTTTCGCATAAGCACTCTACTACTGAGCTGTATTCCCAGCCTTTTTAAAATTTGAGATGGTCTGGGTAGGTTGTCTAAGCTCTCTCTAGGCAAACTATGTAATAGTTTTTGTGTAGTTCACCCATTGATAGAAAAAATACCTATTAAAACATGATTTTTAAAAAATATATCTATTAAAAAATATATATATATATTGCAAGCCAGACACAGTGGCATATGTAAACAGGTTGGGGCTATAGCTCAGTGATAGGTAGAGCATTGCCTAGCATGTGCAAGATCCTAGATTCAATCCTTAGTACTGCAAAAATAAAAATAAAAAATCTGCTTCTGAATCAGAAAGATCTTGGTTCAGATGTCAGCTTTATTGCCAACCTACATGACCTTGAACAAACCACCTTACTGTTTTTTTGGTTTTTTTTTTTTTTTTAAGTGTTTATTTTAGGACTGGGGGTTTAGCTCAGCGGCACAAGTGCCTGCCTGACAAGCATGAGATTGTGAGTTCGATCCCCAGTACCGTAAAAATTAATTAAATAAAAACTTAAAAAAAATATTTATTTTTGCATTGCTAGGCGTTAAGGAAGGGTCTTCACACTGACCTCATCCCCAGCTGTTCTTATTTTTTATTTTGAGACAAAGCCTTGCTAAATTGTTGAGAGCAGTATTGAATTTGTGATCTTCCTGCCTTAACCTCTTACAGTGTTGGGTTTACACGTGTGTGCCGCCATGTCTGACTTCCACAAGTACCCTTTCTAAAGTAAATATTATAATTCCTAGATTTCTAAAAGTACTTAATAAAAATCTCAAGAGTTTTAAAAAGTTGCAGGCTTTGAATTCTCTTTTAAATTTTAAGCCTGGTTTGGATATTTTGCTGATTATTGCTGGGGTTTTTTTGTATCACATTCTCACGGTCTTTTTAAAATTATTGTACTTCGTAAACATTGACACTTCACTAGCAAGCAATTTATGTTAGGCAGAGGAACTCAAAGTGACACCTTCATATCTTTAAATAAATTATATGTAAATTAGAGTAATTCCATACATACACATAAGAGTTTTCTGGATGACTAGAGCTTATTTCTTAAGCCACTAAAATCTTTAAATGACAGTACCTTTTAAAAATGACTTAAATTAGTCCTGGTGGTACATACTTATAATTTTTATTCAGGGAAACTGAGACAGTAGGATCAAAAGTTTGAGCTCACCTTGTGCAACTTTATAGTGACTTTTAACAAGACCTTGTCTCAAAAAAAAGACTTCAGATGCAGTGAAGGCTCTGAGTTCATTCCCAAGAACTATTACCCCCCTCCCCAAAAAAAAAGGTCAGGAACATCTTTCTCCATTCTTCATCTAAATGAACTGAATCCTTTTAATTTTTTTTTTTTTTACTGTAGTGTATAGAGTTATCATTTTGAATATCCATCATTTTCAGGTTTTTCAGTCTCATACTGCTGGCTATCATGTGTACTATTTCTATAAATCTGTCTCTTAAAAATGTATTCTTGGGCCAGGAATTTAGCTCAGTGGCATAAAGCCCCTGCCTGGCAAGCACAAGGTCATGAGTCGATCCCTGGTATTTTAAAAAAAAAAAAGTCTTAATTTGTCAGTGACTACAGGCTCCACTTGCTCAAATTTAATAGAATTAGCCTGTGGTTTGGGTGGAGAGGGTTAAAACAGGATCTGGAGATGTAATTCAGGCTGACCTTGAACTCCCAGGGATCCTCTTGCCTCAGCCTTCCTGAGTGCTGGGATTAGAGGTGTGTACCACTCAGTTTAAAATTAGTCTTTTGGGGCAGGGGATTTACTTAGCTGCGTAAGCATGGGAAGTGCTAGGTCATGAGTTCGATCCCCAGTACCAAATAAAATAAGTCTTTTGAAATTCTGAGAAAAGTAGCTATGGGTAGTCTTTACCTCTTAACTGTTTGAGGGCTGTGTTTTGTTTTGTTTTGTCTTGCTTTTTGGATTTAACACCTCACCTCCATGTGCTAGGAATTGAACCTAAGTCATGGTAGGCTGATGTGCTGTACCACTGAGCTACAGGAGCAGCTTGAACTCTGAGCCGTTTTTATTAGTGTTTTAAGTAAACAGATTTTTCTGCATCCATAATCATCATAAGGATTTCATTGTGGTTACAACTTAGTTTTTTTTAAACTACTGTTTGGTGTACTTTAAATATAAGCTACAACATGGATGAACCTCAAGCATTGTGCATGAAATGTCCAGTGCAGGCAAATAATGTAGAAATGTAAAGTTGTTGCCAGGAGTTGGAGGAAAGAGGATACAGAAAAATGTTGATGAGTGTGGCATTTTTTGGAAGAATGATGAAAATGGTATGGCATTAGATAATGGTGATGGTTAAACAACTCTGTTAAGAGACTTCCCAATTTATGGTTGCTTTTTAAATCTCTACTTTTGTCTTGTCATTCATCCAGTGTTTAGATTTTGAGTCTCTCAAATACTATTTATAATGTAAATATGATTTTTATTTTCCTTAGAGATAATGGAAGTCCAGTTGTGTTTCAAATGAAAGTTTGAGTTATCTATTTTTGATGGTAAAGGATAGCAGCAATTAAAAATAGAAGCAAAAGATCTGTTACTCATATTTTCATCAGTAGCACAAATTTACAGAAGCTTTTACATTACCTTAATTTTAGTGTGGGTTTTTTCTAGATTGATGTCTTAACCTGTGGGCTTAAGCAGTCATCCTCTCAGGCTCCTGAATGGCTGGGACTAGAAATGTGCACCATTACCTTGTTTCATTTAAGTGTGGGGGTGGGTTCTGGACTTGAACCCAGACCTTCACACTGGGCTATATCCCTAGCCCCCCTCCCCTTTTTGAGTCAGAATCTCACTAAATTTCCCAACCTGGGCTCATACTTGCAATCTCCTGCCTCAGACTCCCAGAGTGCTGGGATTACAGGTGTCAACCATCACACCCAGCTTCATTTCTTGATTTTTATGTAAGATGTTTTACTATATATAAGTTTTTGTTTCCATGATTTGTGCTATGTAACTTTTCTACTTTTTTGCTTTTACTTTTAGGCTATGGAACTACTAGTAGAGAAAGCAATTAGTAGTGCTTCTAGTCCTCAGAGCCCAGGGGATGCCCTGAGAAGAGTTTTTGAATGCATTTCTTCAGGAATTATTCTTAAAGGTAACTTTTATTTTGTCTTTAATAATGAAATAAAATTTCATTCAGTGGAGGTATCTGAGTAACAACTCTTCTTGTAAAAATGTAATAAATGCCTGCCTGGTGAGCACAAGATCCTGAGTTCGATTCCTAGTATAACCCCCCGCCCCCAAGGATTACAATACTAATGCTTTCCTCCCCTATGGTGATTGTTATAGGTAGTCCTGGGCTTTTGGATCCTTGTGAAAAGGATCCCTTTGATACCTTGGCAACAATGACTGACCAGCAACGTGAAGACATTACATCCAGTGCACAGGTACTAGAATTTTTAATCCAAAAATTTCGTTGGATTACTTCCCTAAGGCTTTTTATTTTGTTGTAATTGTCATCATTTTAGGAGGGTGTTTGAGACAAGGTCTTGCTGTATAGTTCAGGCTGCCCCTGAACTCACTAGGTAGCCCAGGACTTGCAGCAGTCTTCCTGACTCAGCCTCCCAAATGCGGGGATTACAAGTGTGTGCTATCACACCATCTATAATTGTCATTTAGACAAAGTCACAGTATAGTGTAAGTAAGTCTTTGAAAAAAAGACCTAAATTTCACTAGTAGAATTTTAAATGTATTCAGGTGGGTGTGGGTGTGTGCACGTGTGTGTACACGTATGATGTCATAAGAATTTAACAGTATTTTCAGTATCCCATTAAATCTGGATATTAGGTTATATTGTGAACATCCGGAAAAAGTCTGATGTGCTATAGTTATAGAAGAGAGACATGCTGTGTAGTTTTTAGACATCATTAAAGAGAAAATGTAGACCAGATACAATGGTGCATACCTGTAATCCCAGAATTTAGGAGGCTGAGGCAAGAGGATCACTGGGAGTTCAAGGCCAGCCTGAATTGTGTAGCAAAACCCTGCTCAAAAGGACAACAAAAAAAGAAAAACTTGGAAAAGTTTTTTTAAAAATTGTGACTATAATGAATGAGTGGGAAAAAAATCTATCCAAAACTACCATAGTTAACATTTATGATTTCAGAAATATAAGGAGGAAAGAAGACACAGTAGCCTTGAACAGTAATTATCCACTCTAACATAGATGACAATTGTTAAATTTAAGATCTTGACTTATTACCTGTGCCTGCAGGGATAATTTAGAAGATGTCAGGATCGATATTTTGTGCCATAAAGTATACTGTAGGAAACAGAGTAGTAGAAGAGTATTATGGATCTCTTACGAACTTACAAGATGACCAGTTCTTATGTATTAGGCCAGTTTTGCTTTTGTTTCTTTAGTTTTATTTTGTAGAAAAGAAAGAATTAGTTACGAAGTTTTTGAACTAGCAGGCATTTAAAAACTAGCAGAATTCAGGTTTTTTTTAAAGGTCTGTTTTTATGAAGTAGTTAAAAATGTTCTCAGGAGGCTGAGGAAGGAAATTTGCCGAGAGCTCAAGGCCAGTCTGGGCTATGTGAGTTCAAGGCCTGCCTAAACTGCATAATGACACTGTCTCAAAAAACAAAGAGATGGAGAAAGAGATGTTTGTATTAAAAGTAAAGGACTATCCTGGTGTGGTGGCACATACCTGTAATTCCAATATTACATAGTGAATTCAAGGCCTGCCTGGACTAAATGGTAAGACCCTGTCTCAAGAAAAAGAGGACTGCATTATTCCACTAATATAACACTCATAAAATTATAAAGAGCTACAGAACAGGATTAGTGATCCCTAGATGGTGGAAGAGAAAAGGGGAATGCTATGGCTCTAAAGGGAATCTGTAGTAATGGTGCAGTTCACTGTTTTGATAGCAATGACGGTAGGATAGCTACATGATATAAGAGTACCTCTCATTTGTTACACTTGTGTAGGGCTGTATTTGTGTGCACCTCACTAAGCACATGAATAACTCACAGGATCTGAACAAGCTCTACAACTGTACCAGTGTCCACTTCCATTTGTTTGATGGTGGTTTATAGCGCCAATATTGGTTTCTTTTCTTACCTTTGTCTCTGAGACTGTAAAACTTTTTCTTCCATAATGTTCACCTTTGTTCTTCCTGTGTGCCTCTGTGTATTTTTCTACAGTGATCCTTTTTAAGTTGCTTCTGTCAGATACAGCCGTTATCATTTAATTATATCAACATATTCTTTAAACTTCCCTCTGCACCAACCCCACACTGAAAAGGAAATGGTTTAACTAAGGTGTCTCCATAAAGGAATAATCTTTCATTGGTCCTCAAATTTTGTTTGTTGCTTAGTAATTGCCAACTGTCTGATAAAATTCTCTTTTTTTTTTCAAACATTTTTTTGAGTGTCTCAAAAAAGAATTAGATGGACATGGTTGACACATGCCAGTAATCCCAGTATCAGTACTTATTTGTAGTACTGCTAACGTACTGCAATAAGTATAAACATTGAAAAATCTGATAAGCTATATTTTGTGTGATCATTCTATAATTCCATTTATACAAAATATTCAAAATAGGCAAATCTATAGGAGACAAAAACAGATTCATAGTTACCAGAACCTGAAGCAAAGGGAAAAGTAAGAGGAGTATTTAGTCAAGTAACTATGTAAAGTCTTGAATTACATTAAGGGACTAAATCTCAGAAGTTCTGCTGGTTTCAAGGTTTCATTGTAAATTAATCTTATAAGTTATCTAGATTACTTAAATTTTGCAATTGAGTCTCACACTTGCCAGGTAAGCACTGTGCCACTGAGCTATATCTCCGGCCCCATTAGTTAATTTTTTAAAATTAACTCTCAAAAAATAAAATAAAATAAATAAAATTAACTCTCCTGGACACCAAAATATCTCATAAAACAATGAAAATTTAGTATAGTTAGGGCACAGAAATAGGCAGATAAGTCAAGTGAAAGAACCTAGAATTAGACCATTAGCATAACACAATTTATGTGAAAGCAAAAAATGTTTCAAATCACTGGAAAAGACTGACTCATTAACAAAATGGCATGTATTTAACTGGCAAATCCTCTAGGGGAAACAAGGCTTTGCATAGATACACAAAAATTCCATATGACTTAAAGACCACTAAAATATTAAGACAAGTAGAATTTTATATAGGAAAATACCTTTTAGGCAAGATGCAAGTAGTAGCCAGGCATGATGGCACACATTTGCAATCCCTGACTCAAGAGGCTGAGGTAGGAGGATTGCTCCAAGTTTTTTAAGACCAGCATGAACTACATAACTAGATCCTGTCTTTTAAAAAAAAAAAAAAAAGTAAGTAGCATAAGCTATGAAGGATTATATATTGGAAAGTTTGAATATTATTTAAGCTTAAGGAAAAATGAGCCAGTAAGAGTATTAAAATATGCTCAGTCTCACTGTATTGGTAAGCTTGCCATTGCTGTGACCAAACACCTGACCAAAGAAAATAAAGGAAGAAAGTTTTGGTTGTTTTTGTTTTTTTGTGGTGCTGGGGATTAAACCCAGGGCCTTATGCATGCAAAGCAAGAGCTCTACCACTGAACCACATCCCTGGCTCTGGGAAGGTTTATTTTTTGCTCATGGTTTCAGGGTTTTCAGTCTATAGTGAACTGGTGCCATTGCTTTTAGTCCAGCAGGTGAGGCAGACTATGGCCAAACTGCACGGTGGAATACCACGCATCATTTGGCCAAGAGAGAGCAGTGAGGTCAGGGGAGGAGACAGATAAAGTCCCCAAAGTCCAGGCCCCCTGATCCATTTCCTTCAGTTAGACCCCACCTCCTGTTTCTGTTACTTCCCAATAATAGCATCAGATTATGCTCTCACCACTGAATTAAGGCACTGGTGAAGTTAGAACCCTCATGATTCAGTCACATCTCCAGGCCCCGCCTCTGAAAATTGCTAGTTTAGGGATCAACCCCTGAATCTATGAGTCTTTGGGAGATACTTCATATTTAAGTTGTAAGACACTGGTTTAAAAAGAAAAAAAGTAAAAGTGGCAGGACATGGTAGCACACACCTGGAATCCCAGCACTTGAGAGGCAGAAACAGGATCATTGTAAATTCAAGGCCAGTTTAGGCTATACAGTGAGTTCAAAGCCAGTTTGAACTACATAGACAAGACCCTGTTTCAGAAAAAAAAAAAAAAAAAAAAAACAATAATCAAACAAAGCAAATTATAAATATAACAAGTATTGGTTAGAGTATCCAGAATGGGGAAGCCACTTGCATCAAAAATATTAGTAGATATATTAATCTGTAATATTTTTGGAATCCATTTGTTAGTATCTACCAGGTTCTCATGATTAGCAGTTTCACTGCTAAAAGTTTGTTCTACAGAACTTGCCTCAAAAGTGTACAGAAACATCTAAATAGGCACCCATTACAGCATAGTAATAAAAATATTGAAACCAGCCTGATATTAACCAATAGAAAATTAGTTTAATGCTATCCACATGAGTATAACTACAGTTCCTAAATATGCTTTCCCCTAAATGCACAACCAGTCTCTGAAAGCACTTAGCTCCAATTTTTCTACCTCCTGCTTGTGTTCTAGATGTCATTTGATATAGTTAATTTGTTTCAATTTGTTTTTCGTGTTGTTTTATCTCCACTAAACTATTAAAGTCATGAAAGCAGAAACATTGCTTATTATTTGTACTGTCGTAATAAGTGTTCATGGAGGTATCTGTTAAATAAGCATGTGAATAAATGGTTAAATGAAAAAAAAGTTGGCTAGAAGTTTATATCTCTTGTGTGTAGAATGAATATGTTAAGACTGTGCATATGAACGTCCTAAGAAATGGGGAAAATAACAGTGTCAAAACAAAAGGGCTCAGTGATACTTTCTCTTTTGCTGTTTTTTTTTTATAGTTTCAAGATAGTGGTTTTTTCCCTAATGAATGTATTAATGTTAATGTTACTAAAACTTAATGTTTGAGAAACGTTAAGTTCTAAAACTCAATGTTTTAGAAAATAATATAGCGTACACACGCAAAAGTGTGGAAATAAAAACATCAGGATGTGTAAAATTTCAGTTCTCATGAACTTATGAAACCAGTTCTTTTGAGGTATTCACTAGTTGCCTAGGCTGGCCTCACACTGGTGATCCTCCTGCCTCCGCCTCCCAGGTAGTTGGGATTATAAGCATGTAATTCTTACCTGATTTGAACATGTTTTTTAAATAAATTATATGTGGGTGGGGGCTGTAAATTTAATATTTGTTTTTAAATTAATTCTATATTCTCACTCTTTGTTGCAGTTTGCATTGAGACTCCTTGCATTCCGTCAGATACACAAAGTCCTAGGCATGGATCCATTACCCCAAATGAGCCAACGTTTTAACATTCACAACAACAGGAAACGAAGACGGGATAGTGATGGCGTTGATGGATTTGAGGCAGAGGGGAAAAAAGACAAAAAAGATTATGATAACTTTTAAAAAGTTTCTGTAAAAAATCTTCAGTGTTAAAAAAAAAAAAAACAGGTGCCGGTTGGTTGGTTGTTCTTCATTCATCATAATGTCTACTTTGAAAATTTTATCAAGAATTTAAAGAATTTCATGGAAGAACCAAGTTTTTCTATGATGTTATAAACTTATTGTACAGTGTTAGGTATTATATGAATGGAAAGACACCAAAAAAATTGTGCTTCGACTAGGGGAATGACAGTGGTTCTGATTTTTTTTCCCCATTATTTTGGTTTTATTTACTGGTTACCCTAGCTTACCCTATTTTGTGTCTTATTAACTAGTGCATTGTCTCATTAAATCTTTCCTGTATTTAATGCAGAATTTGTGCTTCAGTTGCTTTATGTATTTTGATATTTTTATTTAGAAGTTTCATTTGCTTTTTGACACTAGTTGTAAGTTACTTTGTGTTATAGACAATATCCTTTGCCCCTTAATATTTTCCAGCAGTACGTTTTTTTGTAACGTGAGACTGCATAATTTTTCTTTTTATTCTATATGTGAAGGATTACAACGCAAAAAGTTATCCTGCCATTTGAGTACTGAGAACAGAATGTTTCTGCAGATCTTATGGCATTTGTCTCTCTAGTGTGATATATAAAAGTGTAATTAAGACAGATTTCAGTTAATCTAATCAAGTTTGCTGTTAGTTGTGCATTAGCAGTATAAAAGCTAATATATATTATATGGTCTTGCAACAGTTTTAAAGCCTCTGCATAATTGATAATAAAAATGCATGACATTTTTGTTTTTAATAGACTTTTAAAATTATAATTTTAGGTTTAACACGTAGATCTTTGTACAGTTGACTTTTTGACATAGCAAGGCCAAAAATAACTTTCTGAATATTTTTTTTTCTTCTGTGGAAGCAGAAAGGGCATTTTTCACATATAAGTGGGCTGTTATTTTCAAAAGAACTTTATCATTGTGCAACTAATAACAGTAATTAGCCCTTAATTATGGTGACAGTTCCTTATGGTGTGTGTGCGATTACTCTAGCAACTATTACAGTATACAGTTAAATGATTCCCTCCCACACACTCCATCATCCAGATAATTTACAGTTCTATTAACAGTGAAGTTGATAAAGTATTACTGATTTAAAAATTAAGGTTATCTAAAGAAAAAAAACCCAGAAAATTATTTGGTGTGGCCATCTTACATGCTTATGTCTCCTACAAAAAGCTAAATATTTTAGCAGTGGTGTAATGAAAAGTTACATCTTACTGTTGATGTATGTATGCTCTGGTACACAGATGTCATTTTGTTGTCACAGCACTACAGTGAAATACATAAATAAAAACTTTAAATTCATATGACTTAAATGTATACTATGTTAGAATTGATATCATAAAGTACTTTTGCTTTGAAATGACTCACTGCTTTTGTAAAATCATATTAAACTTTATTGGGTACTACACATTGTTATACCTGACATGTGCTTGCTGCTCAAGCACATAATTTCCAGAAAAATGTATGATTCAATACTGTGTTGAGTTCCAGCACTCAGTGAGGCAGGAGGATTGCTGTGAGTTCAAGGCCGTACTGCGCTGCAGAGAGTTCAAGGCCAGCCTGAACTGTATTGGCTCAGTTTCTTTTTAGGGTCAGAATCCCTGCTGTCCATCCCTAACTATAAGAGAACCAAGTAGAAAGATCAGTGGGGAAGAAGTAAAACATAAGACTCAGGCTTTTCTCCCAAGTCTCTGTTCCATCCTATCTGTACAGTTTGACAGACCTTTTTAATTTTTCTAGAAATACTTTGCATTTTTCTGGATTTCAGCTTAGCCTTCTGGAGCTTTTTAGTCATCCACTAAAATTTAAGAAAAAAATTCATAATTCTCTTCACCTAAGCAAGAAAGAAGAGAATCAGCCTTTATTATGGTATTAGGCATGGATATATTACCCCAAATGAGCCAAGGTTTTAACAGCCACAACAACAGGAAATGAAATGATATGATGATGATGAATTTGAGGTAGAGGGGAAAAAAATGATTATGCTAACTTTTAAAAAGTGAAAAAGTCTTCAATGTTAAAAGGTGTATTGATGGCTAACACTGTGCTAGGTCTTACTCTGCTTTCCCACTTAAAATCATTCATAGCAAGGGCTGTGGATGTAGCTCAGGGTAAAGTGCTTGCCTCACATACGTAAGTCCCTAGAAGGGGTTGGGGATTTAGCTTAGCAGCATAAGCACCAGCCTGGCAAGTGCAAGGTGGTAAGTTCGATCCTCAGTACCAAAAAAAAAGAGTTTAGGCTGTTACAAGGTGACACTGTCTTTACCAAAGGAAAGGCGAGAGAAGAAAAGCCAGGCATAGGGGCACACATACCTAAAATAACCAGCACTCCAAAAACTGACAAGATTACAGGTCTGAGTCCTCTTGGGCAACTTCCTTAGACGCTGTCTCAAAATGAAAGGACTAGGTGATGTAGCTCAGTGCAAGACCCTGGACTTAATCCCCAGTATCAAAAAAGAGTGACCCTGTAGTTGTAAGACACATCAGTGATTGCCCTGCTAGTGTATGCTCATACCAGTTGTTTTGACAACTAATTACCAGTTCTCTACACTTCACACTTGACTTTTTATTTTTATTTTAAAAAGGAGTAAAATTAAACAACAAAACAACAGAATGGGACATAAGAAAGCATAAATTTCAAAGCTAGACAACCAGAGATCTTCACTGTCATATTGTCTTTGTTTTCTTCCAAATCGTTGGCCTTATCTTTGCATATGGAGAGCTCATACTAAATAACATAGCCAGTCTTTTCACAAGATGTGTAGTTCACTGGCTCCCACTTGCTAGGGGGGAGGGAGAGGGGGGACAGGACGACATGAGATGTCTGTCAGCCCACACGCAGGCAGGATCACAGTCGCCCCCTAGAGACGGGAAGAGTTCCTTGTTTTCCCTGCACCCCAAGTCAACCGCACAGTGCAGGTCCCATGCACCAGGGTCTCTCTCCTTTGGGCCACCGAAAGTCTGCCACACTCTCAGCCGCCCCCCAGAGGGGGGGAGTTCCTTGTTCTCCTGGCACCCCGAGTCAACTACATGGTGCAGGTCTTGAGGCGCCAGGGTCTCTCCCCTGCAGGCCCCCTAAAGTCTGCCATAGTCACCTGCTATTTCTTTCTGATGAATTGACCATTCCATTTCCAAAGTTCTGAAATGGCTAACCGACTACAGAATTCTCTTTAGGCTCCTTTTTGAAACCAGCAGCTACAGTGATCTGCTGGCCTTGCTTCAGGGCCAACACACTGACTTTTCATGTTAGTGTGCTTGTGTTTAGTTGGAAAACAGTTCCAGTAATGGATTCACCATTCCTATACTGAATTTGACAGCTGTCTAAAACTTTTTCCCAGGGGCTGGGGATTTAGCTCAGCAGCATAAGTGCCTGCCTAGCAAGTGTGCGGTCGTGAGTGCAATCCCTGATACTGATAAAAAAAAAAAAAAAAAACTTTTTCCCAATAATGGTCAGATTTTATTACAGTTTTTAAAGTTTTTAGAATAAACCCAAGCAAAATTAAAAAGAATAAAGACAAAGGACAGTGTAAGTAACACAGGATTTCAAAATAAGGTAATAGGTAGTCAACAATGGTTGTCATATCTTAGTATCTTTGAAGTAGCTGTCCATGCCATCAGATACAACAAGATAAAACCCAACCAAACAAAACTGAGAATACTTTTGAAACAATAGGGAATTAACAATGGCCACCACCTTCAGGAGATTCTCCCATAGATGCTACATCACGTATTATCTGCTGAATAGATGATCAGACTACTGGTTTTAGGCCTGCAAAGTCAAGGAAACACTAAACACTACATGGGTAGAGTTGTATTTTTACCTTACTAGCTATCATCACAGCCTTTGTCTCCCTGGGTCTTGGGGGTTTAGGGGAAGAATATTGCTCTTGGCTCCCTGCCCACACACTGGAAGGGGCATCTGGCTGTCTCCCAGTAAGCCCACAAACAGTGCCAACTCACTGGAGGTGTTAGCTTCTTGTTGACTTCTTGGTCCTCCCCCGCAGTCTGCAAATGGCGCAAACTCCAATTGTAATGTTATACAAAGATTTTGTAGCAGTCATCTCTCAAACTTGACTGTTCACAAAATGCACCTGGGGAAAAATTTCTAGGTTGATATTTCTAACCCATCATTGCAAAGATTCTTAGCAAGAAAGACCAGAGTAAGCCTGAGAATCTTATTTTAAAATGGCCTGCTGAGTATGCTAGTGCATGCCTGTTATCCCAGCACTGGGTGGCTGAGGCAGGAGAATCACTGCAAATTCAAGGCCAACCTGGACTATGCTAGGTTCTTCCTCATGTACAAGCTTCCTTTAGCGTTGTACAGCGCCCTCTTGTGTTCTTTTCGCAAACCCGCAAGTCAGACCGCCCACTTTTTGCACGTGCGCAAAGGCTCCTGTCTGTGCATCGTTCCAACTGCCCTTTAGCTCCGCCCCTGTTAAGTTCCAAATAAAATGCCCTCGGTTTTATAAGCTTCTGAAGGGCGCCTGCATCTCTTGAGCAGCACTCCCATCCCCTCAATAAAGGCCTGTTTTCCTTCCTCTTATCTTTCTCACCCTATGGGAGAACAAGCAGGCTACCTAGTGAGTTTAAGACCAGCCTGAACTACATAATGAGACACTGTCTCAAAAACATGGCCTTCTGCTGCTTACAGGTGTATACTCAGACATTAGGACGCTTATCCGGTCAAGAGCTGCAGTGCTAGATCACTAAACAGAAGAACACACCTGTATTCTCAACACTGAGCGGCTGAGAGAAAAGGAATGCAAGTTTGAGCCCAGCCTGAGCTACTCAGTAAAATCTTGACTCAAAATAAAAAAGTTTTAAAAACATCAGGGTAAACCAGGCACAGTGGTGCATACGTGTAATGCTAGCATTCAGGAACTGAGACAGGAGAATCACAAGTTTGAGGCCAGCCTAAGTGTGTACAATGAGCTCAAGGCTAACCTGGAAAACATTGTGTGACCTTGTCTCCAACGAAACGAGGTTTTCTATTTGAGTGGATGACTCACATCTGTTTAAAATTAAAAGGTATAAAGTGGTATTCAACATAAAATAAGTATCCTTCCTCACCTTGCCTTCCAATTACATTGTTCTCCAGAGCCATTATCAGAATTCTGTCCTTCCACAGACAATACATGCACATTAACACAAATGTATGCATCTTTTGTTTTTTACATGTACATTGTTTGTACCTTGCTATTTGTTATGCAGTATGTCTTGGAATTGCAGAGATTATTCCATATCAGCCCACACAAGGAAACTATATCTCTAATAAGCACTATAACATTTCAAATTAGGTTTTTCTTTAATTTTAGATGATTTTTATGCAAATGGATCACAGTCCTGCTTTAATAAGCATGATTTTACAAGCAGTAACTGCAGTTTCATAACTGACCTGCGGGAATGCTTTCTAAAAAAGCAACAAGTAGGGCTGGGGATTTAGCTCAGCGGCATAAGCGCCTGCCTTGCAAGCACGCGGTCGTGAGTTTGATCCCCGGTACCGATTAAAAAAAAAAAAAAAAAAAAGCAACAAGTAGTCACTTGTTGAAAAAAGCATAAAAATGTGACTGACCTCAAGAACTGAGTATACTTAAAACAGATGAATTTCCTGATTTATTTTTTTGTTTTTAAAATAGATGGAATATCAAAAGACAATGTAAAATGCAATTTTACATTGCAATGCAATGCAATGCATTACAATGCAATGCAAAAGTAGAATGACAGGGCTGGGGATTTAGCTCAGCGGCATAAGTGCCTGTCTTGCAAGCATGTGGTCGTGAGTTCGATCCCCAGTACCAATACAAAAAAACAAAAAAGTAAAATGACAAAACACCTAGGGCTTAGGTAAACATTAAGACTCACAGAAATCCAGGATAATTCAGTATAATAAATACAAGATAATATTTTCTATTTAAAAAATTCAAAGTATACTTCAGGTTTTGCTGTGAACTGTTTAAAAAGTGTAGTTCAGTTCAGTCTTAGTGTGTGTTAATGCAGCCTAAAAGTAAAAGACCTGTCTTTTGCTGATGTGTGGTTAGAGGAGTTAAAACCTAACTTGCCAATTGCAACTGAAATTGTGATCAAGCGATGCACCTATCTAACAGAGAAGGTGATTTCTAGTATCTGAATGGCATCTGAATTACGTATATGCATGGTATAGTCCCCTTACATTCAGCACTGGTCACACCAAATCTGGAGTATTGTTGGGAGCCGTTGAAGCTGGAAATCAAACACACACACATGCAGGGCTGCAGCATGGCCCAGGCATGGCTGACCTGAGAACAAAGAGATGTCTCAAAGGAGAAAAAAAAAATCTCCTAAACTTGCATAGAAAAGCAAATTGGTCAAGCAGTGGCTGTGACTCATCTGGGTGGTTGACACTGAAAGAAGACCCAAGAGGTGCTGTGCATGGTTTCAAGGCAATTCCTGAGGAGACCTAACTGACCTTGGTAGATAGCAAGAAACTGATTGTATTTAACACAGGTCTCATCTTAACTTAGTTTTGAACCTCCTACAGAAAAGTATAACTTCAGGGCTGGGGATTTAACTCAGTGGATTAAGCATCTGTCCAGCAAGGTCATGAGTTTGATCCCCAGCCAAAAAGAAAAAAAAAAATTATAACCTCAAAACATATAATGCAATGCCATAATAAAATGTTAACTGTAAAAGAAGCTCAAATCACTAACACATTCTGACAATTGCTGGCTACACTGGTAACTGACTACTGTTACGGATTGATGGACTGTAAGGGGTTTACATTGTGGGAGGTCTCCTAACACAGCTTCTCCAGTTTCAGCTGACCACCCATCCCATGCATCAACCAAACAAAAGGGAGGAATGTGTTGCGAGCTGTTGAAGCTGGAAATTGAACACACATGCAGGGCTGCAACATGACCCAGGGCATGGCTGACTTGAGAACAAAGAGATGCCTCAAAGGGCAAGATAAGACCACAGTGGAGGACAACCTCAGTGAACAAATTAGAGATTGTATCTACAGGCATTTCACTCCTATAGGAGGAAGTCAACCTGGAGACTTTCTCCTAAGATACTTCTCCTAAATTAACATAATCTGTTTCTTGAACCATTCCCATGATCCTGCTCAGTTTCCTACATTTTTCACTCTAACCTCTTCCTTGTTTGAAAAGCTTAAATAAATAGAGGCTGCCCAGAGACATTCTCAGTCTTAGCTCCCAGAGTCTTGAACTCTGTTAGAGGGTTTTGATCCTCCTAGAGCCCTAAAAATCATAACACTTGTCTCATTTATTTAAGCCTTTGCCATACATGCGTTTGGGAGATTGGGGATCTTGGCCAGGTCCCCAGTAGAGTATGGTGTTCAATTCTGAGCATAAAGTATTACAAAGTGGTACTCTAAAAGAAGATAAGGTGGAGAATTTCTTTGTTGTTATGTGAAACACAGGGTCTTGGGGATGCTAGGCAAGCGCTTTACCACAGAGCAATACCTCTAACCCTCTGAATTTGTTTTAAATAATGTATAGTTGGAACCACAAAGCAGGTGGAACCACAGGAGATGACATGGAGTCAGGTGTGGTACCCTATATGAGTAATCCCAGCACTCTGAAGCAAGAGGATCTGAAATTCAAGCCCAGCCTGGACACCCTCATACACTTATTGAGACCATCTCTCAAAATAAAAGGGGCTGGAGATGTAGCTCAGTGCAAAGGCCTTGGGTCCCAGTAAAGAGGAGGAAAAACAGACTTACTCAACTGCTGTTACAGAAAGTGTCAACCTCATGGCCCTGAAGCAAGGCCAGCAGATCGCTGTAGCTGCTGGTTTCAAACAGGAGCCTAAAGAGAATTCTTTCTGTGGTCTGTTGCCCATTTCAGAACTTTGGAAATGGAATGGTCAATTCATCAGAAAGAAATAGCAGGTGAGTATGGCGGACTTTAGGGGGCCTGCAGGGGAGAGACCCTGGTGCCTCGGGACCTGCACCATGAGGTTGACTCGGGGTGCCGGGAGAACAAGGAGCTCTTCCCCTCTCTGGGGGGAAACTGAGAATGTGGCCGACTTTCGGCAGCCTGGAGAGAGACCCTGGCACGTTGGGACCTGCACAGTGCGGTTGACTCGGGGTGCCGAGAGAACAAGGAGCTCCTCCCCTCTCTGGGGGCGGCTGAGAGTGTGGCAGACTTTCGGCAGCTAGAAGGAGAGAGACCCTGGCACATCAGGACCTGCACTGTGCGGTTGACTCGGGGTGCCAGGAGAACAAGGAGCTCCACCCCTGTCTGGGGATGGCTGAGAGTGTGGCAGACTTTCGGTGGCCTGAAGGAGAGAGACCCTGGTGCATCGGGACCTGCACCGTATGGTTCGCTTGGGGTGCCGGGAGAACAACGAACTCTTCCCGTCTGGGGGGCAACTGTGATCTTGCCTGCGTGTGGGCTGAGAATCAGACATCTCATGTCATCCTGTCCCCCATCCCGTGTCCTCCCTCCCCCTCCCCCCTGCCTAGCAAGTGGGAGCCAGTGAACTGCACATCTTGTGAAAAGATTGGCTATGTTATTTTGTATGAGCTCTCCATATGCAAAGATAAGGACAACGATTTGGAAGAAAACAAGAGACAATATGACAGATAGTGAAGATCTCTGGTTGTCTTGCTTTGAAATTTATGCTTTCTTATGTCCCATTCTGTTCTGTTTTGTTGTGTTTAATTTTACTCCCTTTTAAAA